>JASANB010006940.1:0-44139 GCA_030248155.1 Sabatieria punctata
TAAACCAAAATACAAAATTTTAGCCAAATCGGAGACAAAAAGTTGAGATTTGTCCGGGAAGAGTCGATACTTAAAAAAACCGGCTCTTAAAAGAACGGAGAAGGGAAGAACAAAAGTAAAAGTAAACCCACTCACAAGATCGAGTGGTCGTTTACCCATCGCTGGGCGGGCGCGGAACCACGACGGGCGTGCGCGCGGCGGTCTCAATCTTGCCCAAGAGACCTGAGGAGGCGAGCGTGTGGAGTATCCAGAGAACTACGAACAACACGGCCAAGTTGATCATCATGAGAACAGTTTGTTTGTCGAGATTGTCGTGCATGGCCTGCCACAGTCCGTCTATGCTGGTGTCGCGCCAAATGGCCGCCTGAGACACTTTGCGCGCCGCGTACTTGTCGCCCTGGATCGAACCCACCAGACTCTGCTTCCGCCGATTGGTCGACATCGGTAATTGGCTGAAATACTTATATTGTGGATTTTGCTACCCACATATTTTAGATCGCTTGTGTAAATTGTGTTAGCTCAGCAGCGCGTACACAGCATTCGCTACTATTTGTATGATATTTTAGATTCTTTCGGGGTGCGTTGCCCGCTACACATACGGTTCTGAGGAAATATAAGGTTCGCTTAACAGCTCAGCATGTGCAGTAACTATGCGTGCGTATGTGACGTAGTTTGACAGGTCCTCCTTGGGCGAAGGGGAAAGGGAGGGCTTTTGGGACTGATTCACAATTCTATGGGCTCGAGTACTAAAGTCAATATTTTGGCGACAAAAAATCGCTGAGAAACGTTAAATTATGTGCAAATATAATACAATAAAAACAATAAAATAAAATCCAAATACAAGTAACTGTTTACAAGGAATTTTAGCAATTTCAGTGTGTACTGTAAAACTGTAAAAGAATGGCCTAAAATAAGATTGAAGGGGTGGAAAAATCTTCTCGGGGAAAGGTGCCCCGGCCGTAGTACGCACTACCGTAGTCGGTTGGGGGGGGCAGAAGCGAATCCTTCCCCTATTACATGCTGTAGCGTACCCAGGGGTGTAGTATAGGTACCCCATTTGTGGCGGAGGTATGAAGGAAAAATTAGGCAATGGTGAATTATGTACTAAAACTGTCCAATTTACGTTCAGGATGCCTTTTAAATGCGTTTTAGAAGGCTAAATTTTCAATATTTTCTCGCCCTATTCAAAATTCTACACCCTCTTTGCAAAATCCTGGGTACGCCACTGCTTACATGTACAGTAGGAGGATCTTACGCAACGGAGCTAATAAAATTTGGTAAGCAGTGAAGTTTAGTAAAGTTGCTTGCTGCGTACATCTAGCCAAGCAAGAAGCACTATGCTAGCAGCAGGTGAATAAAATATACATACCAAGGATTACACAGTAACAATAATAGCAGCTATAGGACCAATAAATAACAGTCGAGTCGAGGCACGTGCCTTCTATCAGCTGGGCGAGAGCAAAGCAGATCGGAGGCTGGTGGAGGACCAGAAGGAGGCAGCAGCTGCCTGCGACCTCTGACTGACAGGCCGCCAAAGATTATTTGCAGACCTCTTGGACTCCAGCGAGTTTTAAGCGCCGCAATTAAACTCAGCCCATAAACCCGGCAAAACCCTGCTCCTGGAGTCTTTTACAAGCTTGCTTTTTTTACTCCACACTCTGGTCTTTGTGATTTTTGCATTCTCCACACCTACTACAGTGGTTCACCTAATTACGTGATCATTTGGACCTATTGATACATAATAATCTGTCTGTGTCAATCAATGCCTCTTTATTAGAATTAAAGAGCATTGATTTGTAATTAGGTCTCTCTGTTCAATCCAACAAAACTGTAAGCAATTTGTTCAGTATTCAAGCACTCCAAAGGTTATTTTAGAACCAATTTTAATCTCTGAAAATGATGTTACATCAACTGTAAGCGTCCTTGCGCAAGAACCATTTCAAAACCGAGTACGAGGCGAGGTGTCAGGCTTTTAATTGTCATTGCCAACCGAGATCGGGCAGACATGTAAAGTGGGGGGTCGGCGGAATCGGCCGGCATGGTGTGCGTTGGACATCCCTATGACCCCAAAGTAAAACCCTAAAACAGTTCCTCCCAACTCCCTCTGGGTAGCCAGAAATGGGCATCCATGGTTCTCTCCGATCCCACCATTTTCCATAGTAAAACTCGAAAACACACCAAACAAAAATGAATGTTTCTCTGGGGGGTTACCTCGCCCAGAAACGTGCTATGCAGCATTCGAAAGTTCACATCATGAGCTTTCAGAATCTGTAATAAAATTTGTGGCGATTTTTGTTATTTCAAAAATAATCCATCCCGAAATATGGACTGATCACGGTTTCGCCAGTTTTTACGGAAATGAGAGTTTCTCTGGGGGGCTACCTCGCTCAGACATGTGCTATGCAGCGTTTGAAAGCCCACATCATGAGCTTTCAGAATCTGTAATAAAATTTGTGGCGATTTTTGATATTTCAAAAATAATCGATCCCGAAATATCGACTAATCGATTTGGTCAGTTTTTACGGAAATGAGAGTTTCTCTGAGGGGCTACCTCGCTCTAACATGTGCTGTGCTGCGTTTGAAAGCCCACATCATGAGCTTTCAGAATCTGTAATAAAATTTGTGGCGATTTTTGTTGTTTCAAAAATAATTGATCCAGAAATATCGACTGATCACGATTTCTTCAGTTTTTACAGAAATGAGAGTTTCTCTGGGGGGCTACCTTGCTCAGACATGTGCTATGCTGCGTTTAAAAGCCCACATCATGAGGTTTCAGAATCTGTAATAAAATTTGTGGCGATTTTTGATATTTCAAAAATAATCGATCCCGAAGTATCGATTGATCACGGTTTTATTAGTTTACAGCATCTGATTAAAGTAGCTAAAAAAGAAAATGGGATGACCAAATTGAGGTTTTCTGGTACGCCAAATTCATTGGCGACGCCCATTTACAGCTATGATCACGATACTTGATCGATTATCGATTTTTTGCTGTGCAGATGACCCAACTACACTGATGTTAGTGGTTTTTGGGCATGCCGATTTCAACCACGATGTTGGTTTAGAGATGTTTATATGTTGAAATCGGCATGCCCGAAAACCACTAACATCCTAGGTTTGTGGCCTGTTTAGTTGCACAACAAAAATCGATAATCAATCGAAATCGATTATTGAATTAAAACTCGACGATAGCTCTAAACCAGCATCGTGGTTGAAATCGGCATGCCCAAAAACCACTAACATCATAGCCTGTGTAGTTGGGTCATCTGCACAGCAAAAAATCGATAATCGATCAAGTATCGTGATCCTAGCTGTAAATGGGCATCGCCAATGAATTTGGCCTACCAGAAAACCTCAATTTGGTCATCCCATTTTCTTTTTAGCTACTTTACTTTTTTAGGTCAGATGCTGAAAACTGATAAAATCGTGATCAATCAATACTTCGGGATCGATTATTTTTGAAAGAACAAAAATCGCCATAAATTTTATTACAGATTCTGAAAGCCCATGATGTGGGCTTTCAAACGCTGCATAGCACATGTTGAGCGCGGTAGCCCCCCCCAGAGAAACTCTCATTTCCATAAAAACTGATGAAGTCGTGATCAGTCGTTATTTCGGGATCGATTATTTTTGAAATAACAAAAATCGCCACAAATTTTATTACAAATTCTGAAAGCTCATGATGTGGGCTTTCCAACGCTGCATAGCACATGTCTGAGCAAGGTAGCCCCCCAGAGAAACAATCATTTCAGTGAAAACTGACAAAATCGTGATCAATCGATATTTCGGGATCAATTATTTTTGAAATAACAAAAATCGCCACAAATTTTATTACAGATTCTGAAAGATCATTATGTGGGCTTTCCAACGCTGCATAGCACGCGTCTGAGTGAGGTAGCCCCCCAGAGAAACTATAATTTCAATGAAAACTGCCAAATCGTGATCAATCGATATTTCGGGATCGATTATTTTTGAAATATCAAAAATCGCCACAAATATTATTACAGATTCTGAAAGCTCATGATGTGGGCTTTCAAACGCTGCATAGCATGTGTCTGAGCAAGGTAGCCCCCCTGAAAAACTCTCATTTCCATGAAATCTGACGAAATCGTGATCAGTCCATATTTCGGGATGGATTATTTTTGAAATATCAAAAATCGCCACAAATTTTATTACAGATTCTAAAAGCTCATGATGTGGACTTTCGAACGCTGCATAGCACGCGCCTGAGCGAGGTAGCCCCCCGGAGAAACATGCATTTTTGTTTGGTGTATTTTCGAGTTTTACTATGGAAAATGGGCGGATCAGAGAGAACCGCCGATGGCCATTGCTGGCTACCCAGAGGCAGTTGGACGGAACTGTTTTAGGGTTTTACTTTGGGGTCATAGGGATGTCCAACGCACACCATGGCGGCCGATTCCGCCGACCCCCCACTTTACATGTCTGCCTGATGGCTGCCTGATTTCGGTTGGCAATGACAATTAAGAATACCCGCCATTCAGTTCACGCAAAACCATACGTATAAAGTATTGGTGACCTAATTTCGTTACAGTAATAATTTTTCTAAATATCTACTACAAAATCGGAATCCACAAGATTGACTTCAATCTATCCAGAAGTTTTATTTCAAATCTGTGTAGGACTGAGGGTCTTGCAGCGAAACAGATACTGTACAGCAAGCTTCAGCTCCTTCTGACAGATGGTGAAAATGAAAAAGTCCAACAGAGCGTCCATATTGTACAAGAGAAACATGTAAGCAGCGATGTAGGTGTACATCTCGGGCGAAAAGTTCAGACTAACCATGAACAGCTCAACCAGCAACGGTACAAAGAAACAGGCGAGGGTTGCCAGAGCCGACAATCCTAGAGTCCTGGTCATTTTCCGCTGTTTCTTCTGTTCTCTCTGCTGAGCCGTCTGACTCTTCGACTGGCCAGGTACCTTGCCCTTAGTGGTGCGGTAATAGTGCCAAACCGCCACGTAGAGAACCACCGAGAGTCCACTGCAGAACAGTCTCTGTTTGACCAGAAATCGATAATAGTAAGGGTTGGACGACCAACCCATCATACAAGTGCGCGGCACCAAGTCAGTTGGGTTTGTGTGACTGTACCAGACTGTGCTGACTAAAGCCACGCCCATTTGTAGCATGCAGAAGGCGTAAGCTCCGCCCACTAGGACTACTGCGTACTTGGAGGTGAGTTTGAAGTATTTGATTGGGTATTTGACTGCTATTAATCGATCGATTGAGACGATCAGCAGCATCACCGTGACCAGAGGGTAGGCAAATTGCCAGATGAGGATCCAGGGAGACAGGAAACACCGCCAACTAAAAGCAAAGAATAGTTATTTTTGTTTGACGACTTAGATTAGCATTTCGGCTTAGAGGAGGAGAATTTTGAAATCCTGAGGGAATGATGAGCTGTCGTTACTTTCGTTACAATAAGCTATTTTGAGCTCATTTACATCTATTTAATTATACTTTTATCGTATTTTACAGAATACATTTCCTGACCGATTAGGTCACACAGTCAGGCACTTAACACCGTTTATGGTACCGACACCTTATAAGGTGCCGGTACCATATATGGTACCGGTACCTAGGGTAGTGGTACCATATATGGTGCCCCCACGTTCGGCGACTGTGGTGGTACCATATATGGTACCCCTACCCATGGCCATGGGGGCCGGTACCATATATGGTACGAAATCTGAACAGAGTGGTACCATGTACGTATGGTACCGGTACCGGTAACAACGTGAAGGTAGGGGTACCATACAGTATATGGTACTACCACAGACCCCGAACGTGGGGTACCATTACCGGTACCTTATATGGTACCACCACAGGCCCCGAACGTGGGGGTACCAAAAATGGTGCCGCTACCTACGGTACTGGTAGCATATATGGTACCAGCACCTTATATGGTGTCGGTACCATAAGCGGCGTTAAGTGCCTGACTGTCACAGGCTGAGGGGCCATATAGTCGGTCTGCCTATGTTTGGTTGTTTGTCCAAAACTCCTCGATCCCTGCCCTTCTGCTAATGGTGTTTTTGTTTTCGGAGAAGTCAGCTTAGCACTGAGCTGATGGATTATTCATAAGAGCGAAGCCTACTAATTAACTGGAAAGCCTTTCGTTCTTAGCAAAACAAAGGTTACAGAAACAAGAAACTGCTAAAATACATAGACTGCATACCGGCTTATCAGCAGATTAGCGGTTCCAGTGTAAATGTAGATATTCCGTCCCAGCGCTGCCACGAATGTAGCCACTCCGTTGATTCCGTTACTGAATGACAAACCTAAATAAAAAATGTTCTTTTCTAAAAGCGTACGTATACAATGTATTTTCGCAACTATGCCCTGAGCATTGGTCCATGCGAGAGCGAGAGTATGCATTGCGCCGCCGCACTGAATCACGCTTTGCGTGCAGCTGTTTGTTAGCTATAAATGTTATTGGACAATGAAAGTTCAAAAACGTGATTGGCCAGTCACGCTTTTTTGTCAGAGTATGCACAGTGCTGCATGCAACGCTTGATTGGCCACTCACAGCAAATCACGCTTTTTTAAAAATTTCTGTGAATGCAAAAACATTGACTGCGTGATTACCATTTTTTAGGCACGCATTGCATGTTCCTATGACCAGGCACGCAAAAAATTTCTGCGTCTAAGAGATATGGGGTGATGCAGCTGCAAGAAAAATAGGTTTTTGCACTCAAAACACAAAATTTCCCAATTGTCATGTCAGGAGTAACAGTACTGTAATTGTAAGCTTCTCAAACACTAAAAATTCATTGCGGATGCTTAGAATGGTATTGGACTGCTTAGTCACATATGACAGAGCTGGACCAGCTCACGTCGATATTTCATATGTAGCGCAAATTAGTGTTGATAATAAACGTAGCGCAGTTTAGGAGTTACGCAGACCGGAGCGCGATCTTGTCTACAACCTTGGTCATGAGGCCCAAGTCCCTCCGACGCCTCCGTAAAAGTTATTCGCCAAAAACCGCCATGTAGGTCGCTTATTTTCAGACAGACTTAGGATCTCTGACTGTCAATTGTCAAAAAGCCTACCAGCAACAAGCACATATTCCTTCTTCAATCGTAGCACCGGCTGGACCAAAATGGCCGGCACAAATAGCAGGTTGATGGCCAGTACCAGACCCTGCACTACGTAGATGCAGTACTGATAGAAGTTTTGCCACTGGGTCTGTTCTGACAAGCAGGCGCTGCAGTTGGGCGGCATTATTAGAGGTGACCGAGTGCCGGCCAAAGACTTGAAGCCCTGCTCCGAGCCCATTCTGATCGGCTTAGCTCGAGGCCACTGTTGCTAATGGAAAACAGAATGATCGGACGCCCTGCGGACCTCTAACGATCGCTCTTTGTGCTGTCTCGAATTTGCTCTGTAATTAAAAAGAATGCTGCAATTATTTCCGACTAGCCCTTTACGTAGGTTGGTCTAATTGTCATCTCCAGCTGCTAATTGGATTTCCGCTTGTCTCGACCATTTTTTACTTGTCACAAATACTGCTGCCAATTCTAATTTTGATTGGCTTCCTAGGTATATTTACTGCCGTTTTTGATCGCTGATGGTGATGCAACCGGCAGCGGAATATCGGGATTCGGGAAATGAGAATACCGGGAAAAACCAGGAAATACCGGGATTACCGGGAAATCAATCAAAACGCATGCAGCATGATAAAACATGAATGTTTTCAACATCCGGTTTAGCTATTGATCCCATTTCTAGTCGGTTTTTTCAAGGATTTTCTCTCATAACGGGCTAAACTACAGTACACTGTGAGGTCAGATTTATGTTGAATGGGTTAGTGAGTTGGTTTGGCAGGCACAGGCAGCTCGATGTCAATTGGACCAAAAGATTTGTGTAAGAATAGCCAATCAATCAGTGGCTTTGCTTGGCCTTTACATAGTTGGAAGCTTACAACAAATAGTTAATATAAAAATATTTGGAACAAAAGGAAAAGCTGCAAAACATGGTTGTTCGCTCAAATTGAGCAAGTCTGTGCGCAAGGCGGTCCCCGGGCCACAGAATGCTTCGGCACTCCTCTCGCAAAAACCGACCCAGGTGGTGTCAGGGCCACCCGCAACGCCTTCATGCACGTCTAAGTGCAACTAGGAATGCGAGTACATTAGCTTTAGCTTAGCAGTCATTTTAAAACTTAGTCAAAGTTTTGCGTGCCGTACTGGCAAAAGAAAGATGGACATACAATTACAATACAATGTACAGTAGATCTCACTAAAATACATAGTATCTGCAAAAAACTGTCAATACTGCTATAAAATAAATTTCCCGGTATTAGAGAATGTGTGAACCGGGATTAGAAACCGGGAGTGAAAATACCGGGAATTCCCGGTTCTTCAGGAAATACCGGGATCCCGGTTGCATCACTAATCGCCGAAGATAATTGCAGAACACAACAGAAAAGTCAAACCATCAGACAAACAATAATAAATGATCGCCTGGACCTAACGCCATAGTCGGTATTGCAGATGTTAGAAATATGACAAAACCAAAGACAAGAAAGACGTAATGTAATCTGGCGCGCCCTTCAATTTCAGGCTACATGGTCCACTGATTTAACATAATACAGTAGTAACCAGATGCCTTAGCAGCCTTCCCTATCTAGAGCTAATTGCAACAAGCACTTTGTCGGCAGCATTTTGTAGAGTAGCCTAAGCCTACCGACTTCAGGTACCTGTCTTCTGTTAATGAAATAAAGCAGAAGCTAAGATAGCCTTCCGTCCTCAAGCACGTACGCATTTAAACCATGTTGGAATGGAACGGCAACGGTACCGTGTCTTATATGGCACAGTGCCAATATTAGTGCTTACCTGTAATATCTACGTACAGTGTTGGACATCTACCTAACGACATAGAAAGTGACGGTGGACAGGTGGAAGTACACAACTGACAGACTTGGCCAAACTTTTGAGAATAACAATTCTGAGGATGTGCTACCGGACCGGAGTTTTCCACCTATAAGGCCGGGTCTATAACCGGAAAATGCCAAAATTTGGGGTCACATTTTTGCACCCGGGTCTTGTAGGTGGATAATCTATATTTTACTATTAAAACTCGATATTCTGCATGAAAAACATGAAATACACTGGTTTTGATCTTTGCAACAACTTACTGTACGTTTAAGTCTGAATAGCTCAGTTTTAAACAAGTTTTGAAAACTTAGGCAACTTAGGAGCTCCAATATGCTTACAGCAGCAGCTATCTAAATCTATCAAATCAAGAATTTTACCAAGATTGTGCAGGTTTTAGAAAGATTCTTGAACGACCTGAGTTCAAAAACTCCATATTCATTAGTTATCTTGTAAAAAATATACACGACAACACAGCATTCTAAGCTTGGAGCTGTATCTTATAACTGGAAAAAGCCCACTGACAGACCGTGCTTTCTGACCACCTGCTATAAGACCCGGGTCTTATAATCGGAAAAGAAACCCTGTTATAAGACCCAGCTCTTATAACCGGAGGGGTCTTATAGGTGGAAAACTCCGGTATGGTTCAGCAAAATTGATTGAGGAACACAAAAGTTACAGCAGCGCGGAACCTCGGATAGATAAATGGTCGGTCCACCCAGTTATCGATTCTACGCCTCCTTTATTCTTTCATCACTCCCGCTTTTAAATCGACATCACTTGAGCCTCATCTGTGTCTGACGGCCATCGAAGATGACGTAACCGCCAAATGCCCTGGAAGGAACACGTAGAACTGACAACTACAGACTTATTTGCCACGTGCAATGCAACAGTTCATAGTACTTGTGTCTTTCATAGTAAGCAAAGTACGGCAGTAACGACGGGCAGTTAACGTTTTCGATTCCGCAGCATGACCCTCTTTGCCCGAATTCCTAAAAGACCTAAAGGTGTGATTTTAAGAAGGTCTTTATTAGTCATGTCGGAAAAAGGGAATACCGTGTTTATTCCAATAAACCAACTATTCTAATAAGCCGCGCGCTCCACTTAGCCGCGTATCACAGGAGGTTTGAAAGAAATACGCTGCGCCCTCCAATAAGCTTATTACGCACGGCTTATTAGAAACCAGTTTGCCCTATGAAAACGCGGTCAGCCATAGTTAATACTACAGTCAGACACCTCAAGGCATGCATCAAGTGTAAATAAAACTACAATAGAACTAAAGCATTTAGAGTTTCTGAACAAGTTTTTGTGAAAATTCCTACCAACCCAACCCTACGGTTTTTTTACGCTTTTTGATACCCAAAATCAAGCTGAAATAAATAAGCCGCGCGCGGCTTATTGGAATAAACACGGTATATTAAGATAGTATATATAATATACAGGGTGTTCCAAAAAAAACAACCCAGCAGATTTTTTGCTGTAGCAACCGCAAATCTCTACCGATTTGAATGAATCCTTCTTTAAATGAAAGATAAATAAATTCTGAAAAGACTGCTGAAATTTTCATTAATGTACTCTGCTTAGTTCCTGAGATATTGGCTCTCAAAGTCAAAACAGTGATTTTGGCAGTGAACAAGAGTGATAAAGAACAACCCAGCAGATTTTTTACTTTTTGCAACCATGAATCTGAACGGATTTGAATGAATCCTTTTTTGAATGAAAGGCTGATAAATTCTTCAAAGATTAGTGTAATTTTTATTGAGATTCACAGCTTAGTTCTTGAGATATTTGCCTTCTAATTCGAAACAGTTTTTGGCACTGGCAACGGGAAGTTAAAGATTTTTCCGACATGACCTTTAGGCATTTTATAGAGGCAAGCTTGAAAAAAGCACATTTGGCCAGCATAATGTTGAAGAAGGAAGATGCTTTTACCGCAATTTGGGGCAAATACTTGCGTTTCTTTCTGATTCAGCAGTGAGTAGGGAAACATAACACCGATCTCTTAAAAGTTTCAAGTATCGAGATAAACTGCTCTATACAACATTTTGTGCAACAGCGATCCGAGCCCAGCTGCTGTGTGTGTACTAACCCATATCTGTTTCACTAACCCATTTCAGAAATAAAACTTTGTTCGTAGAAAAAGATTTTGGCACTGAACAAGAGCGATTCCGTTGCATTTCATAATAAAGCAGATTCCTACTGCTAGGGCTAATGATTCTTTAGTGTTGAAGTAAACCGAGTTTCTGTGTCACCTGTAAAGCCTCCAAGAGCCCTTAGCAGTAGCAGGAATCCGTTTTATTACGAAGTGCAGAATAATAAAAAATCCCTCTTGTTCACTGCCAAAATCACAGTTTTGATTTTGAGAGCCAATATCTCAGGAACTAAGCAGAGTACATTAATGAAAATTTGAGCAGTCTTTCAAGAATTCATTTATCTTTCATTTAAAAAAGGATTCATTGAAATCGGTTGAGATTTGCGGTAGCTACAGCAAGAACTCTGCTGGGTTGTTTTTTTTTGGCACACCCTGTATATACATATATAAAGATTCCGTCGGTCCGCTTTTTCCAGTTTAACGGTTTGACGCAAGGGTTATTGGTTAGTCTACGTGTCATAAGCGTATGCAGTGGCGTATCCAGGATTTTGGAAAGGGGGGGGTGTAAAATATTGAAAGTGCCTGGTTGGGCCGCTGCCCAACCAGGGTAAGAAAATTTAGCAAAATTGGCCTTCAAAAACGCGTTTAAAACGCATTCCGAGCTTAAAATTAACAGAAATTACAAGTTTTAGTAGTTTATAATGGCCTGGTTGGGCTTCTGCCCGACCAGGGCGAGAAAATTTTGAAAATTTAGCCTTCAAAAACGCATTTAGAAGGCATTCTGAGCACAAAATAGCCAGTTTTAGTACATAATTCATCAGTTTCTTATATTTTTGACAGACTTTTTCTTCCTACCTCCACCGCAAAGGGGGGGGGTGTACACACCATACACCCCCCCCCCTGGATACGCCACTGAGCGTATGCGTGATCTTAGCAATATTAATAAATCGGAAGGTCTTCGTTTCAATACGAATTCAGGTCAGCTTCATGTCTCAAGTCGGTGAACGTGCGATATTTCACCGAGTTTTTATTCAACCGACAACCTACATACAGTACGCACTGTAAGCACTAAAAATCAAACCTCGTTTCTAGTTCAATGCAGCACTGACAATAGCAATAGAGGAAAAAGATTATATATAAAGAGTAGGGAGAAAAAGCAAGGAAAGTGTCCTTCAGAATGGTGTTAGCAAATACCGCACCTGTTTTAGCGTCCTGTGAGCCCAGGAATGTAAAAATCGATAGTAACCCTATGAAGGCGCAAGGAACCTGCATCAAGGCCACAAACCTACGAGTCATCCTAGCTCCTAATTTGGACGTTATCCATTCACCGAGGCCGGTATTTCGCCAGATTAGACGGCCAATGTGTTCTATAGTTGCTTCTAGAAAGTTCAAGGCCACCCAATAGGTCATGGTTACCGATCCAAAGTGCCAGACCCAAATAAAGAAAAAGGCAGCGAAGGAAGCAACCAAATGCCCAGCCAAACCGCCTAACTCACTGACTAAAGGAATGTAAATGTAGTTTTTGTTGAACTGGTACAATCCCCGGTCGAAGTAGCGCCACATCTTAGTATAGAGAGAAACGCGAGCAATACAAACAGGCAGACCGCAGGAACCGACGCCGTCGATTTTTGCCCACCAGTACACAATTCCGAAACCAAAGATATAGACGAGATGAAAAAATTGACCGCACACATAGCCAATAGAAGTGATGCTGAGTCGAGAATTGAGCTGATACAAGAAATTAGCATCGTTCATCATAGAATAAACATAGAAAAAGTGCAAAACCAACTCTGCGACAAAGCTCCAAAACAGCAAGCGAATGCCCAATATTACGATCTCCATCCAGTTACGTTTTGCCGGCTCAATCTTGAATTGGTGATACGGTATGTGAACTAATACTGTAGCCGGGAAGTAGAGCGAATAATAGGTCATGTTGAGGAGAGAAGTGAAAAAGCTTTCCTTTCTCTCTTCTTTCAGCGAATCCATGCAGAAACTGGTGAATTGTAACAGTTTATAGCTAATCAGCGCGTTGTCCTTCCAATTTTCCAAAGGGGTCATCATGACATGCACCAAAAAGCCGGTTGTCAGGCCCAAAATGGCCAGCGGGCCAAGCCGTTTTGGTAGAAGCTTGCTCACTATCAGTAATAAGACGCCTTGGGCCAAACTGCGTGCTATTATCGTCCAAGAATGGATATACAAGTGCAGTAACACCCAAGTAGTGAGAGTGAGAGCGGTTGCAAAAGAAGTTCTGAGTTTGGGAGCCACCAAGTTGAAGACAACTGCGTGAATTAGCAGCAAAGGAAGTCTGCTTTTGAAGTCCTCCAACATTAGCTCCCAATCCGGACTCCAATCTTTGTACGAATCGCTGATTAACCAACCGTGTTGGAGCGGTCTTTTGTAGAATTTTGCATAGCCGATGTAGTCTTGAGAAGCTGATAGAGTAGTATAGAAGGCGTAGAGTGAATGACCGATCCAGAATGACAGGTAGAAGAACGCTTCCCAGGAGGAAAGAGGTGTATTCATGTTCTTATGAAGTTGTTTGGTACGTTCTAATACCAACCACCTGATAGAGTTGGGTGAATATCAATAGTGCGCGGTGGGCTTGCTTTGAATAATTGTTCATAAATTTATTCTACACTGTCCGCACTCACTTATCAGTAGTCAGAAGACTAGGTTAAGCGCATCCACGTAGGTTACTTGTTGTGCATACCGTACCATCTAACTTTATTACAGTCTTTCTTTTAAACTGCATTTTGAACAAACATTCTTGAATAAGTTGCATATTATTATTGTTGAAGGCCAACTTTACTCATACATAAGTTACTCAACGAAACTGGTCGAAGACGAGGATGTGTGGCTCTGAGCTCATCACAATCCTGGGGCCTGAGACGCCGCGTCGTTGGCTCAGTGGGTAGCTTGCTGCCTCTGAGTCACGGCGGCCCCTGCATCCCTAGCGGTTGTAGTGGTTCATCATCTCGGCGCGGCAAGTTTCTTGCTGCAAAGAGTTGGTCGTCGGCACAACGCTCCACCCAGGCCACCGAAAGCTGGTTACAGCGAGTAGATAAAATGGGAACCAACTGGATCTGCCATTGCACCGAAGCCGCTCCTACAGCATGCCAACTTGGAGAACTTGGAGAAAGATCAATGACGTCAAGTGCTGGCTGAGACGACACAACAAGGCCTATACCGGTTTACTCCTCTTCGGCCGGGCGGCAGTGGACGCTGTCAGCACTATGACGTCAATGCGCCAGGCGCTCTCTTAGTACCTGGCGCCCAACAGTACCGTTATTTTACTATAGTATAGTAAAACAAAAATTAGTAATACTAGTGGTATTTTACTAACAGTAAAATAATTGTAAAAAGTAAAATTATGAACCAATAGTAAAGTAAAAATTAAATTAAATTACCAAACGGGGTCAATAGTAAAATATACATTTTGCTACTATTTTACTAGTTTTTGCTGAATTTCAGGAAAAATCTTGATCAATTTTGCACTAAAAGATGTGTGGATTCACTTTTGTGACTCAAATTTTACATATTTTTCTCTAAAGTTATGAAAAACCTCGTACCATGATCAAATTCAGCAACTATTTGGCACCAAGAATCAGTCAGTTGTAAGACGTTGGCACCATTGATGGAAAATTGGACCTTATGACTAGTAAAATCATAGTAAAATAGTAGTAAAATGAGTAAAATTATTAGTAAAACAAAAATTAGTAAAATCGGAGCTGCTTGATAGTAAAACAAAAATTAAAATTAAATCGAAGGGCTGAATTTGTAGTAAATTTAGTAAATAGTAAAATAAAAATCCACTAGTAAAATAACAGTACCCAACAGCATGGCTAGAGTGGCTGGCAGTGATAGAAGGAAACGTCCGAGATGACGAAACAGGGGGGTTGCGCAATGGATCGCAAGGTCTGAGCGTAGGGCTGTAAAGCCCCCCCCCGCACATCGGATCGGATCGGGGCCTGAGACGGGGTAGAGTGCTAAAAATCGATATCACAAAAAGGCTATAATTAGAGCTGAAATACTTTTTACTTTTCCGCACTTCAGAAGGACAAATCTCAGGCTATGGAAGGCTAAGAGGCTGTGATTTGGGACAATAGAAACATGGAATAATAATCGTGCCAAAATCAACCTGAAATTTTTCGGAAAACTCGTTCGAAAACGTTTTTTTCGACAGTACTGCGGTAGCAGAAGCAGAGTCTTTGAGCACTATTTCTGATTGTTCTCTTGTCTCTTTTGTATGAATCGCAACGCTCTGGAAGAACGCGCAGTACTAACTCAGCAAATTCATTTTGGCGCCCACTTATACGAGGTTCGAACGTTGCGAACTTACAGAGCGATCACTACTTGCGCAGATTAGTGTTTTGAGTGTAGAAGAAGAATGAGAGTAGATCATTTTTAGCCAATTTTTCGTTTAAAAAGGCCTTTAATCCTGGGGTTTGGTCGAACCTTCTTATGTTTATGCTTTATCGATAGAAAATTTTGTAACCTGTCGGTACGCGTACATATCTATCAATGGGATCGAATGGCACGACAGATTTAGTAAGTGGTTGTCTGAATTTTCTATTTTTTAAATTTGTCGTTGAAGGATCTCAGAAAATAACCGAACAGAAATGTGCATCAAGGTAGGCCTGCTCACACGCTGCAAGTGGTAGCTATCTTTCAAAAGATGCCCTAGAAATGTTCGTTTTTCAATTTTTTCATAGTGATAATTGTCGTTTACAAACGTCCCTAATTGGATTTTAGACCCCAATTCTTCTAACTGTGCTTATTTTATTAGTAGCTAGGGTAATTGCCCACCTATCCGCACTTGCGCGCTAATGTACATATTTGCACACGAATTTTATAGCAAGTTTCTAAGGGAACGGGGATCCGTGGTAATCAGCCGCTAATCGATGAAACAGGCGGTATGAGGAGAGAGCGCAATCTGAGGCAACATGAACACGCACTACTTAGTTGCTATTGTCTAAAATAATAATCTGGAAATCGAAAGCAGTTGTTTGATACCCAGCTGGTCATCTATATTAAAGATTTAGAATTCGGGTGCGGACTGATTTACAGTATTTGACGACAGACCAAAAACGCGTAATCTGGCGTAGAGCTGAGTATAGCAGCTGGTTATTTAGATGTTGATGTATAAAATAATACTCAGGAGATCACAAGCACTCGTTTGATACTATATATGGTCGTATTTGTTGAAATTTGCAATCGAGTGATCTCCTGAAAACAGAAAAACGAATGAATGAATAAAAAGGAGAAAAGGATAAAGAAAAAAGCTCAAGAAGCGATTTCCTTTATGTTTTCTATCTCCAGTTTTGTTTTTGTTTACATATGTATGTGTTTCTGGCGCTCGTGCTCTCTTTATAGGTACGCAGCAGTCTAAAATCTTGCTTTTTGTTACTGTTGTTAGTGAGATAGCTAATCAATCAAATCAGTTTAACTAAAGTCTGTTCAAAAATCTTTGGCGCTGGGTACATCCGGCAGTGTCCCGAATTTATGCGCGGTGTGAACCCCATACATGTATATATGGATCTGTTCCTCTCGTCAACGAGACTACTATACTGTTCTCGAAATTTGCATATTGTACTTTGCATAGAAGAAACGGGCCTGACAAAAAAATCGACTTTTTTGGCAAAGCGCCAATTTTTGTGCCGATACCAGATTCGGATTCCCCAAGCTTCAGGCATCTCAAAAATACTACCATATATGGGTATACGATCAACTCTACCAAAGTTACACTCGATTTTCTAACGCCGACAAGTGGTCAAAATTTTGCTCTCCCATAGTTAAGCACAAAAATTCATTCAAGATCGAACACATTGGGGTTTTTTTCCTCCAACCAATTTCAGCTTCACGGTTCTATATTATTTCGGACATGCTGAATCCAGCGGTCACATTGGTTTTGCTCTATGACTTTGATTTTTGCTTGAAATTTGACCTCGAAGTTAGGGTGTAACACCTGAATTTCAGAAAGGCATAGCCCAACGCATCTTGTGTGGCCCTGGTCAAAGCCCCATACATGTATATATGGATCTGTTCCTCTCATCAACTACATTACTGCACTGTTCTCGAAATTTGCATATTGTACTTTGCATAGAAGAAACGGGCCTGACAAAAAAATCGACTTTTTTGGCAAAGCGCCAATTTTTGTGCCGATACCAGATTCGGATTCCCCAAGCTTCAGGCATCTCAAAAATACTACCATATATGGGTATACGACCAACTCTACCAAAGTTACACTCGATTTTCTAACGCCGACAAGTGGTCAAAATTTTGCTCTCCCATAGTTAAGCACAAAAATTCATTCAAGATCGAACACATTGGGGTTTTTTTCCTCCAACCAATTTCAGCTTCACGGTTCTATATTATTTCGGACATGCTGAATCCAGCGGTCACATTGGTTTTGCTCTATGACTTTGATTTTTGCTTGAAATTTGACCTCGAAGTTAGGGTGTAACACCTGAATTTCAGAAAGGCATAGCCCAACGCATCTTGTGTGGCCCTGGTCAAAACCCCATACATGTATATATGGATCTGTTCCTCTCATCAACTACATTACTGCACTGTTCTCGAAATTTGCATATTGTTCTTTGCTTAGAAGAAAGGGGCCTGACAAAAAAATCGACTTTTTTGGCAAAGCGCCAATTTTTGTGCCGATACCAGATTCGGATTCCCCTACCTTCAGGCATCTCAAAAATACTACCATATATGGGTATACGATCAACTCTACCAAAGTTACACTCGATTTTCTAACGCCAACAAGCGGTCAAAATTTTTCTCTCCCATAGTTAAGCAGAAAAATTCATTCAAGATCGAACACATGGGGGTTTTTTTCCTCCAACCAATTTAAGGTTCACGGTTCTATATTATTTCGGAGATGCTGAATCCAGCGGTCAGATTGCTTTTGTTCTACGACTTTGATTTTTGCTAGAAATTTGACCTCGAATCTAGGGTGTCCACCTGAATTTCAGAAAGTGTCGTTGTCTTGTCGGCATTAGAAAATCGACTGTAACTCTGGTAGCGTTGATTGTAGACCCATCAACGGTAGTATTTTTGAGATGCCTGAAGGTTGGGGAATCCGAATCTGGTATCGGCACAAAAATTGGCGCTTTGCCAAAAAAGTCGATTTTTTTGTCTGGCCCCTTTCTTCTAAGCAAGGTACAATATGCAAATTTCGAGAACAGTATAGTAATCTCGTTGATGAGAGGAACAGATCCATATCTACATGTATGGGGATTTGACCAGGGCCACATAAGATGCGTTGGGCTATGCTTTTCTGAAATTCAGGTGTGCACCCTAACTTCGAGGTCAAATTTCTAGCAAAAATCAAAGTCGTAGAGCAAAACCAATGTGACCGCTGGATTCAGCATGTCCGAAATAATATAGAACCGTGAAGCTGAAATTGGTTGGAGGAAAAAAACCCCCATGTGTTCGATCTTGAATGAATTTTTGTGCTTAACTATGGGAGAGCAAAATTTTGACCGCTTGTCGGCATTAGAAAATCGAGTGTAACTTTGGTAGAGTTGATCGTAGACCCATATATGGTAGTATTTTTGAGATGCCTGAAGGTTGGGGAATCCAAATCTGGTATCGGCCCAAAAATTGGCGCTTTGCCAAAAAAGTCGATTTTTTTGTCAGGCCTCTTGCTTCTAACTAAAGTTCAATATGCAAATTTCGAGAACAGTATAGTAGTCTCGTTGATGAGAGGAACAGATCCATATGTACATGTATGGGGTTCACACCACACATAAATTCGGGACACGGCCAGATGTACCCAGCGCCAAAGATTTTTGAACAGACTTTAGTGTTTTTAATTTTTCCCTTGTTTATTTGTTTGTTGGCTCGCTCGCAGATGAAGAAAGAAGAAGAGGAAGGAAGAAGTTGCATTTTTTATTGCTAGGCCTGTCCAGTCCTAATTAGGGATCGGACCGGTATAAAAATAGCGTATCGCATTTTCGATACCGTTACAGTCATGTCTCGTTAATAATCCGGCCGGACCTCGTTAATCTGGATATTCGCCGACCCCAACTTGTCCGGATTAACGAGACATGACTGATAGAATGCAATGATAAGCGAGATACTCTTCTTAGTTAGGTTGAAGGAATATGCAGAAGATTTTTGTAAATTCTGCTCTTGACATAAAACTCGGCACTACACCAGTAGGTCTTTAGAACGAGTAGTAGAAGAGAATAACGTGTAGTCGTTGTTGCACAGCCATAAATATACACAATTTCAATCAAAAAGTGTTGACAATCACTTTCGACAGTCAAAATAAACAAAATAGAACATAATATAAAAATAGGCCAATGCGAAAATCATGTATGTGCATGGTGGTAGCTCAACGGAGACAGCAGGGTCTCCTTACATAGTTGCCTTGCCCTAGCTCCAGGTGCAAATTTTTGACGGAAAATTCCGTAGTCAAATTTTTTCATGAAGAACTCGTTATAACCAAATCCTAGTTTCCCAACCAAAATTTTGTCCTAAAATCTAAGTTTCAGACGAAAATTTGGGTTCAATGCATAGTTGCGTTTTTAGTGCATAACCTAGTGTTGTTAGGCTCTTTTATTAAAAAAAGGCTTTTTTTAATAAAAGCTTTTTTTTGAAGGCTCATTTCGAAAATTTTTTATTTTATTCACAGTATGGAAATTTTAGGGAGAAATCTCTGAATTTAGCCTCAGATATGCATTAGTAGTGCAGTTCTATCAATTTCTTGCCTATTCTAAGCCTAAAAATAGGTTTTGATGGGCAGCAGCCGCTCTGTGAGCAATGCTACAAGTAGAATGTCGACTCTCAGGCTGTAACACTATGTTTGAACCAAAGTATCAGCTTTTGCATTTAAAGTTGCTTCTCATGCATCCTTGCATCTCCTACAAGCTATATTTCATGCAAGGAAAAAATTTTGAAAAATATTTCGAAATGAAAAATTTCATAAAAAAGCTTTTTTTGGCTTTCAGAAAAAAATTTTTTTACAACTCTAACTCTGATCAAACATGGCTAGCATTTCGACTGAGGGGTATAGAACTGTGAAACCCTCATGGGGCGGGCTGAGAGGGTGATAGGACAAGAACTCCGATCTTTCGTTAAAATCAAAGGTTTTTCGCTAAAATTTTTCTGAGCTCATTTACACCTAATTTAAGCTTACTTACTTTTGTAATCTTTCAAACAATTCCTGTGAGGGGTAGGTTAGGCTTTAGGGTGGGCACCGTTTGCTCATCTCTGCTTCTGACTGATTCACATCGATACGTAGTACCAAGTGTTGTATGCGTCTGACTGTAGGTTGTGTTGCGTGTAGTACTGAGAAATGGTCGCAGTTATTCAGATAGGCAGGCGTAAAGCGGCGCCGGTTGTTTAGGTGTGAGAGCGTTGCGTAGCTCGCTTAGTAATCTGAACGGGCGTTCTCCTTCTTCAGACCAGCCATGTGGTAGCTGCGTGCAGAGGTAGCAAAATGATGGATGTGAGTGCTCCGGTGGATCCGGTCTCCGTGCTCAAAACACCCACTACTAAGGCTTTCAACCTAATCGTACGTCTCTTTACTTTCTTTGGACAACTAACTACTCACTTTGCAACTTTTTACCCTCCCAAAATTTGGGCTCATAGACCTCCAACCCTCTCCTCCTGACCTGTTTCTGTTAAATGTATTCCAACCCCATGTCACTTCCCTAAGTCCAAGTTAGTAGTGATTGAGAAATAGCAATGACAAGAGTAAAAGTGAGAAGTGTTTGTAGGATTCGAGTCTGGATGAAGAAGCGAACGTGGTGTTCTGTTCGCCGAATGCGTTCGGAGCGCACGACGCGCTCAACGCTAATTACATGCTGAGTCCGGCAGTGCAGAAGCCGAAGTCTGTCCAGTTCTCCAGCGATCTAAGACACTCTAGAAATGTCTGCAATGCCGCCAGTCCCTCCAACCGATCGGTAACTAATTCCTCTGTTGGCTTTAATTCGGAACGTCCGCAGAGTAAAGCATAGATCTGTTTACTCGTAAAGGTTTGTCTCATCCATCTGACAGTATTCATGGGGAACTACCAACTTGCGCACAACCGATTTGCGCACATGGATCGCGGGCACACCAACTTGCGCACAACCGATTTGCGCACAACCAATTAGCGCACAACCGGCTTGCGCACAACCGATTAGCGCACAACCGAATTGCGCACAACACAACCGATTTGCGCACAATTTTTTTACTCAAACAGTTTTACGTTTTTGCAGCACAATATAGTCAAGATTTATAATACATAAATTTGATAACTGATTGATTGCGCTTTGGCTGTGCGAAGTAGTGCCCTATTCCTCTTAGAAACACCCGCGGCCATCTGATCTAGTTGCGTGTTTACCTGAAATTGTTTGAAAAGTCATTTAGAATTTAGTTAGCGATTTTCTTAAATCCACCTGCCTGCACCTTACATTGTTTTGTTTTGAGAGGATGCGTTCCAGGAAAAAGTAAATGTCTGGATGCTTCCGTTTGTTGAACAACCTGGCCATCTTAGAGTTCCAGCTCTCGACATCATTGTTGGTGCGGCGGACCTCATTCACCACGACACAAATGGCAGGCGGCATGGCATGCATCCACTGTCTCTCAAAGTACTCAAAGAATCCTAACTGCCGAAGAGCAAGTGGGGCCTCATCGATTATCGCATCCAAACCGTCACGTCACGTACCTGTAGGAGACAGATCAAAAACTGATCTTAATTGAACTAAAATATTACTAACCTCCTAAAACCCCAATAAAACACTGCGCTGCAGTGGCTAGCAACGTATGTACACTACATTCAACACACAACAACACAACTATTACTTTGTGCGCAAATCGGTTGTGTTGTGCGCAATTCGGTTGTGCGCTAATCGGTTGTGCGCAATTCGGTTGTGCGCTAATCGGTTGTGCGCAAATCGGTTGTGCGCAAGTTGGTGTGCCCGCGATCCCTGTGCGCAAATCGGTTGTGCGCAAGTTGGATAGTCCCGTATTCATGGGGCGGAAAAATCTGGAGGGGTGTCGAGTTAGGCTTAGAAAACCAAAAGACGCCTAAAAAATCGAAAATTTTCACTCTCCGGGGGAGGGGAGGGTAAACCCCTCACAGCCACCGGTCCATGTATGTCTAATAGGTCATCCGGTGATGGGGCAGTGGGGTTGTGGTCTGACGGCAGCGGAGGCGTTTTCTGAGAACAAATTTTATTGGAGGGTGTTTGGGTACTAAAAAAGCTGTCAAAATCGTTAAAAATCGCTAATTTTTGCTCAGTAAAAATGGTGTTGTACAGGCGATTTTAGCAATTGTCGTGACTGGATTTCTGAAAAAATTGTAAAAATTTTCAGAAAAAATTACTAGCCAGAACTAATCGGAGGGAGGTCGGAAAAATAGTCGGGTGGGGAAAGACCCCCTATCACATGTATGATTTGTCAATTTTATCATTGGTTGCTTCTGTACCGACCCCCTGAGGTTATACTTAATTTAGCTAGCTTTAAAAACTGACAGATTTCAGCTGTTTTACTGACACCTTTCAATTGCGTTCCGCGGAGAAAATTGTAGAAAGTGTACCCCTGTTAGCTGCATGAGTATGTATCGGTTGGGCCTAAGCGATCACAGGCCCAGTAATTAAGACTGAATCCAATTACTAATTGATCAAGCCGTCAGTCTAAACTGATTGATAACCGAACCTAGGTTGCCAAGTAATCTGCGCACCCGTAGAGTGTGCTCTTTGTAATTGGCCAACTTTTTGCCAAAACTGCACAGTAAACATTATATTACTAAAGAGTACAAAAAGGACAGTCCAATCAAGCGATTGCTTTCAGGCCAGTGTCGACTACTACAATTCTGTCCGCATGACTACCAGAGGCCAACTCTGCTCCGCCGACCAGCACTCCCCCGTCTCTGAGGAGGAACGACAACTCTGTCCCCCTTCCGCCTCCGACGCCGACTTCGCGCTGAAACGGTGCGACTCGTCGCCTAGCAACAAAGTCAACGATGCGTCGAGGTGTTGGGCCAGACCCGGACCCTCTTGTGTGGCCATGAGAGACGCCGTTTACGAACTCTACAGGATGGACGACTTTGAACGCGTCGAGTTTCTGGGAGACGGATTCTTCTCTGACGTTTATAAGGTGAGTTGGGGATTTGTTTGGCTGTGAGAGGCGCGAGGCATACATGAGCCGGAAAAATCCGGAGGGAGGGGTAGGGGGTTGGAGACCTCGGGGGGGGGGTGGGGTCCCCGGAAAAAAGGCAAAAAAACGCCTATTTTGCCTTAAATAAGCGAAAATTTCCTCCCTCCGGGAGGGGGGAGGGGGGTATGGCCGGCCGAGGGGGTATGGCCGGCTGAGGGGGAGGGGTGTACCCCCTTACCCCCGGCCCATGTATGGCGAGAGGTTCTCGAGATTATGATGCGTTCATGTACGACAGTCAAGCGCTAAACGCCGTTTATGGTACCGAACCGACGCCCTATATAGTACCGGTACCTAGGCTAGTGGCACCATATATGGTAACGCCACGTTCGGGGCCTCTGGTGGTATCTTACCCATACCGTCGCATTGGTACCATGGTACCACTGTGTTCGGATTTCGTACCATATGGTACCGGCACCCATGATTATGGGTAGGGGTACCATTAGTCGCCGAACGTGGGGGTACCATATGGTACCATTGCCCTAGGTATTGGGGCGCCATGGTGTCGGTGCCATAAACGGCGCTAAGTGCCTGACTGTAAGAAGGGGGTAATTAGAGACGCGAAAATTTAATAAAAAACTTCCTGTTAAACGAAGACTTTATTGTATTTTAGCCCGGAACCGGTAGAAACAAACAATTTTCCATTCAGCTTACCTGCAGCTTACTCCTAGTCGGAAAGGGCAAAAAGTTACAACAACCTGAACGGAAAACTTTGCACAGCTGCTGCGAGCCAACAAGCTGACATTTTTCCTCAGAATGTCAGTCACCACAGTTTATACAAAAGAAACTCTAGACCAATTTGTAGAACAAACGGTCTTTCAAATTATTCCATTCAGCCGATTTGCCCCGGTAGAAACAAAGAATTTTTCCGTTCAACTCGCCTGAGTGGAAAACTTTGAAAGGCTGCTCTGAACTCAATTCCTGGCCGTTCGTTCAGCTAATTGGTCTCACCAGTTTCGTTTGTAGAAACCGTAGTGGCTGACAAATTTGTGGGAAAAAATTTCAGGTTATTGACTCGCAACGGCTGTGCAAATTTTTCTGTTCAGGTGAAGGTGAGCAGCTGAACGGAAAAATTGTTTATTTCTACCGGTAGGTGCGTTTAGGAAGTGTGAACACAAATAATGACCAAGTTACAGCACAAACAATTGTGTGTCTTCCCCTCGCCCAGACATTGGACATAGCATTTCGGCTGAGGGGGGTAGAATTTTCAATTCCTGAGGGGGTAGGAGCGCCTGAGGGGGTGGCAAGCCAAAAAGTCCTATTTTTGGCTAGAATCAAGGTTTTTCGGCTTATTTTTCATTAGAACAAGTTAAAATAAGCTATTCTGAGTTGATTTGCACCTAATCCAGGCATATTTTTATCATAATTTTCTATACAAAATTCTTCCAAAAAATTCCTGAGGGTGGTAGGTCAGAGCCTGAGGGGGGGCAACCCCCTCAGCCCCCCTTTGCCCATGTCTGCCCTCGCCTCTTTCTTGTGCGTGGACCCGTGGAAGCGGTGTGTTTGTGGGTTCGAAACCTGTCGAGGCGATGGGAAGTAGTCGACACAAAGCCCAACCCAGGCCGTCGAAAGTCAGCAATGGCAAGTAGATAAATGGGAACCAAACCTTAGCTGTCTTGCACACACCGACAGCAAAGAGGGGAGGGTTGTTGTTAAGGAGACTGCCGGACCTTGTGTCTCTTCCTGCTCTATAGCAGTTGGCTACTCCTAGTCCGAAAGGACAAAAAGTTACAACAACAACAGCGTGTTTGTTTGAATGTTGGTGCGTTTGCGTTCTTCATGTGACTGTGCTGTTCGCTGCCTCTCGGAGTCTCAGGCGAACATAAATCTATTCGGAGAGTAGGTAGGGAACAAAAAGGTTAGTGTTCGTTTAAATGGGCGATTCTAAAAGTGTTAGCATTGCTCACACATTTCGGAGGCTGCACAAATTTTGGTGCCTAAACTTGGTGCTTGGTGTTCTCTCTTCCATGAAAGGATTATTGTAATTTCAACTGGGTTAATGCAAAGCAGTTTCTCTAAGTGCGTTACGGTAGAGAGTGATTGTGTGTTGCCAGTGGCCAAGTGGCACGAGGGTCTCGATTAGCGCCGTCGGTCGGTTGCAAATCGAATGGCACCAATCAGTTTTGGCTTGTTGCCCCCCGCCGCTCTCTCCGCCGTCTGTTAGAGACAGATCGATGGCCTCTCTCTACTCAACGCCTCTCCTCTCTGGTTATGCTTGGGGGCTTTTTAGTTAGGCTCACTCACTCGCAATTCCAACCCACATGGCTTTACTTTACTCTCCTCTTATCAGTGCACTCTGATAAGGGACCGGCTGATTTGGTGTGCAGGAGTAAGGGCTGGCGTTGTGTAAAATAGGAAGGCAGCAGTGATGAGTGATAAACAAACGCAGAACAAGTTAATCAAGACGCAATTGCTAGTCATTCAGTAGTTGGGAAGATGTGTAAGCTTGGGAAAGCGTTATTCACGCAGTCTAGACACTGCTGTGATAAGAAAAACCTACCACACGTAACAATGACGGCGAAATTCTACCAAACGCAGGGAGAAATTATATCGCTGCTTGTGACTGTCTCTCAAATCGCTTTATTTGTTCACCAATACTGATTGGGAGCTCAGAAATTGAAAATCAAAAAGTCATATGCGATAATTTCTTAGGGCGTATTCATACTCGTCTCGACAAATGTCGGTCGTCGACATGTTTAAACTGTGAACGCACCAACACATCTTCCACCGCCAACAAAAGATGTGCTTCAATAAATCGAACAACTTTTCTGATGGTCGCTTTTTTGCCAAAAATTCAATCGTTTGAAATGATATTGTTTCAGTGCAAAACAACCAGAATAGAAAGAATAATGCAGCTTAGTTTAAGCGCTTCTTTCCGTCACCGACGTTCTGTCGACGCGGAGCATTTGTCGGCCCGACAGAAAATGTGTCAGCTAAGTTTAAAAACTCTTAGTACAGTCAGGCACTTAACGCCGTTTATGGTACTGACACCATGGTACCCCCACGTTCGGGGCCTGTGGTGGTACCATATGGTGCCCCTACCTTCGCGTTGCTACGGGTACCGGTACCATGGTACCACTCTGTTCAGATTTCGTACCATATGGTAGTGGTACCATATATGGTACCGTCACCTATGGCCATGGGTAGGGGTACCATATATGGTGCCGGTACCATTATGGTATCACTACCCTAGGTACCGGTACCTTATATGGTACCGTCACCTATGGCCAATCGAGAAAAATCGCAATTTTTTGGCTAAAAATTGCCAAAAATCGCTAATTTGGGCTGAAATACAGCTAAAAAGTGCTGTTTTGCAGGCGATTTTGGCAATTTTTGTGTGTGGAAGTGTAAAAAATTACAAAAATTTGCTCGAAAATTTACTTGCCAGAAAAATCGGAGGGGGGGTCGGTGAAATCGTCTCGGGGGGGGGGGTCCCCATCTGGGGGGGGGGTCTGGCCTAAGTCGGGTGGGGGGCCGACCCCCCAGACCCCCTGTTACATGTATGTGCCGGTACCATTATGGTATCACTACCCTAGGTACCGGTACCTTATATGGTACCGTCACCTATGGCCATGGGTAGGGGTACCATATATGGTGCCGGTACCATTATGGTATCACTACCCTAGGTACCGGTACCTTATATGGTGTCGGCACCATAAACGGCGTTAAGTGCCTGACTGTAGTAGTCCGATCCGATGTGCGGGGGGGGGCTTTTACAGCCCTACGCTCAGACCTTGCGATCCATTGCGCAACCCCCGTGGTTACGTCATCTCGGACGTTTCCCTTCTATCACTGCCAGCCACTCTAGCCATGCTGTTGGGCGCCAGGTACTAAGAGAGTCCCTGGCGCGTTGACGTCATGGTGATGTCGGCTCCCAACGTCCGCTTGGTCCGCCCCTGGTGCGAGAGAAGCCCCCAGGCGTAGTTGGTTTCCGTGGACAACTCTTGACGTCATTGATCTTTCTCCAAGTTGGCATGCTGTAGGAGCGGCTCCGGTGCAATGGCAGATCCAGTTGGTTCCCATTTTATCTACTCGCTGTAACCAGCTTTCGGTGGCCTGGGTGGAGCGTTGTGCCGACGACCAACTCTTTGCAGCAAGAAACTTGCCGCGCCGAGAGGATGAACCACTACAACCGCTAGGGATGCAGGGGCCGCCGTGACTCAGAGGCAGCGAGCTACCCACTGAGCCAACGACGCGGCGACTGTAGTAGTAACTTGATTGAATTAGCCGAGCCGAGTAAATGATACGAATTTGTGATTCTAAATAAGTTACCGTTTGAGGTGCGCCACCGCGTCAGCAACGAAGTAATGGTGGTGAAGGTGAGCAAAGACGAACAGTCGGCTATGAACAGTTCTGCTGATCAGAGCTTCCTCAACAACATCCTCGCCGCCAACCGACACCGACACAAGAGCAGTGTGCTAAGAGAGATCCAACTGATGAACCGGCTCAAACACCCCAACGTGCTGCGCTTCAAGGGTGTCTGCGTCGATTCCTCACCCTCCGCCTGGAACCTGCACGCCCTCACCGATTACTGCAACGCTGGGAGTCTCAGTAGACTGATCCTCCATCACGACAGACTGCTCAGTTGGTGCACCAGAGCCGGACTGAGCCTCGACCTGGCCAGGGGAATGGACTACGTACACTCGCAGGGTTACATGCACAGAGACCTTACTTCCATGGTCAGTTATTTATACTCTTCTCTTGTTGGGCTCTTTTGGAAGGCTGATTTCGAGTACTTTTTGTTTTATGAAAAGTATGGAAATTTTGTGGGGAAATCGCTGAATTTAGCCTCAGATTCATACATGTAACAGGGGGGTCTGGGGGGTCTGCCCCACCCGACTTAGGCCAGACCCCCCCCGCGGATGCCCCCCCCCCCCCCCGAGACGATTTCACCGACCCCCCCCCCCTCCGATTTTTCTGGCAAGTAAATTTTCGATCAAATTTTTGCAATTTTTTACACTTTCACACACAAAAATTGGCAAAATCGCCTGCAAAACAGCACTTTTTAGCTGTATTCCAGCCCAAATTAGCGATTTTTAGGCCAAAAATTGCGATTTTTCTCGATTTTTGAGCGTTTTTTAGTGCCCACCCCCTCCCCCAAAATTTTGGCTCACACCCCCCCCCCCCCCGGCCGGCGCCAGACCCCCCGAACCCCCCCCTCCCCCATCGGCAGATGACCTGTTACATGTATGACGTCGGATATACATTAGCAGTGCAGTTCTAGCAATTTTATGTCTATTCTAAGCCTAAAGATTATGTTTTGAAAGGCAGCACCTGTAGATGTAACAGGGGGTCTGCCCCCCATCCGACTTAGGCCAGACCCCCCGGATGGGAACCCCTGCTGAGACGATTTTTCTAACCGGCCCCCTCCGATTTTTCTGGCAAGTAATTTTTTGAGCAAAATTTTCCGATTTTCTACAATTTCAAATTAGCGATTTTCGACGATTTATTGCCGAAAAATTGCGATTTATGAGCGTTTTTTAGTGCCCAACCCTCTCCCAAAATTTGGGCTCAATCCCCCGGCCGGCGCCAGACCCTCCAACCCCTCTCCCCGTTCGGCGGATGACCTGTTGCGTGTATGGCAGCAGCCACTCTGTGATCACTGCTGCAGGTAGAATATTGACTCTCAGGCTGTATCCACTCACTATATTTGAACGAAAGTATCAGCTTTTGTATTTAACGGAATTTGCATCTCCTACAAGCTAAATTTTATGCATGGAAAGAGTGCTGAAAAAATATTTTCGAAAAGAAAAATTTTCATATAAACAGCTTTTATGTCTTCAAACGAATTTTGCGGTTTTATTGGCTTTACTTACGCTCAACAGAACCCTCCACTAGTGAAATCTCTGCATGCATATAAGAAGGGTCTGCCCTGCCCATGTCCTGTCGCTTTAGGGTGGTCTCGTTTCACTTATGGAAAGCTGCCTGAGCACTGAGTGCTAATAAAGAGAGATGTAATTAATAAAGGGTGTGTTGTTGTTTTAGAACGTGCTGCTTAAACGCAACGGGTACTTGTTACGTGCTTTGGTGGCCGATTTCGGTTTGGCCTGCCGAATACCGAAACCTGACGATCCACCTCTGATTCAAGTGGGCACCCCTTACTGGATGGCTCCCGAGTGTCTCAAGGAAGAGAGATACGACACTAAGGTACATCTGCACTGCTAGCTCTTCCTGCTTAGATGCCTCGTTTATCTGTAGCTTTAAAATTTTGGCGGAAAGTTTGAATTTTTGTCGAAAATTTGGTGAAACGTTAGAAATTTTCAGATGCAATTCCACAATTTTCGGTTAATATTATCTGGAGTTGTAAAAAATTTTTTGAAGACCAAATAAAAAGCTTTTCTATGAAAATTTTTCGTTTCAATTTTTTTTTCAAAATTTTTTCCTTACATGGAATTTAGCTTGTAGGAGATGCAACTGTAAATACAAAAGCTGATACTTTGGTTCAAAAATAGTGTTGTTACAGCAACTTTTTCACTTTATTTCCATTTAGAATAGGCATGAAATTGATAGAACTGCACTGATAATGTATATCTGAGGCTAAATTCGGCGATTTCCCCCCAAAATTTCTATACTGTGAATAAAATAAACAAATTTCAAAATGGACGTGCAAAAAAGCCTAACAACACTAAAAATATCGCTGTATTTTGTAGGACCTGACCCCCTAAGTTTTAGTTTATCAGGGTTCGTGCGTGCGGGACCTGGAAAGTCAGAGAGTCATGGAAAAGTCAGGGAATTTGTTGTCTGGTTGCGGGAAAAAATGATGCCAGTAGAAACATCTTGCCACCAAATGGTCCTGTTAAACCTTTTTACGCCACCCCTTTTGAATCTCGGGCTTCTAACTTTCTAGTACTACTTAGACTGTACAATCACTATCACCCTCAGAATTCCGTTAAATCCGTTTTTCAAAGCCAACTTTTCAAATTTTTTTCACGCAGTTGAATCACCCTGGTTGGTCAGGCAATTTTGCCATGCAAAAGCCGCACGAACCCTGTTTATATTGTACTACAGCAGAATTTGAACCGGTTTAGGCGGACGTATTTTCGTACGGAGTCATCGCCTGTCAGATGATCGCCAGGATCGACGCTGATCCAGAGAAAGGTTTGGATGATAAATTTGCATAACATACCTACGTATATAACCGAAGTTAATGGAATGGTTTTCAGGCTTTCCGCGCACCCCCGTTTTCGGCCTGGACTACGTGCAATTCAGTAAGCAATGCCCCGAGGACACCCCGACCGAGATGCTGCGTCTTGCCTTCAGTTGTTGTCTGGTGAGCATTCAGTGACCTTTTGACCAACGGTCATCATCATTGAGAGGTTGCAAGGCAGTTGGGTGTGTATGTAAATAGAGAGTGAGCTGTTTACCATTTGAGGTGCAAAAAGTGCTTGTTGGCGCGTATTTACGAGTGTTTGTTTTGCGGCCGCACTTGTTTGCGCCGGTCAGCGAGCACGCTAACAACGACAGGAATGCTATAATCATTATTGGGACTGGGCGCAGGGACTGTTAAATTGGCCTGCTAAGCTAACTTGCCTCTCATATTCACCTTTTGTAACTGATATTGTTAGAATATTTCTGTACCATAATGGGGCGGGGGTAAGGGTGGGGTTTACCCTTCCCCTCGTCGGCCAATACCACACCCTCGGCCGGCCATACCCCCCTCCCGAAGAGAGAAAATTTTCGCTTATTTAAGGCAAAACCGGTGTTTTTTTACTTTTTCCCTGAGGTCTCCAGACCCCCTCCGGATACCTGTCTTACATGGACAATAGTATTATTGCAGTTTTTTGACAATCTCAGATGTAAAAATTACTAAAATTGCTTGTAAAATAGCGTCTTTTGCATTATTTGAGCTCGTAGAGGTTTAGGCGTTTTTTAGCCCAAAACTGCAACGTTTTAAGTGAGAAACAATTTTGGCAACTACAACCACAACCAAGTTTTAATTGTAAATCTGTTGTTAGGTTACATAAAACAGGTCATCCGCCGAATGGGAGGGGGTTGGGGCGTCTGGCGCCGGCCGGGGATCTGAGCCCAAATTTTGGGAGGGGTTTGGGCACTAAAAAGCACTTGAAAAATGGAGAAGATCGAGAATTTTTCGGCTAAAAATCGTCAAAATTGCTAATTTGGGCTGAAATACAACTAAAAGCACTGTTTTACAGGCGATTTTGGCAATTTTTATGTCTGAAATTGTAGTAGTAATAATCGCCAAAATTTGCTTGAAAAATTACTTGCCAGAGAAAAATCGGAGGGGGAGTCTGGTCTAAGTCGGGTTGGAGTCAGACCCCCCTGTTACATGTATGATGTAAAGTAGGTGTCCGATTTATAGAGGGTTAATTTAGGGCTAAAGATAGACGACAGTACCTGAGACAGTCTGGCACTTAACGCCGTTTATGGTACCGGTACCTAGGCTAGTGGTATATGTGGTAGCCCCACGTTCGGGTACTGTTGAACCATTATGTGGCACCATACATGTGCATGGGGGTGCCCGGGGGGGAAAGGGGGGGGCGAAAATGAAAATCTACCAGACGTTGCTAGAGGCTGCTAGAAAGCCTCCAGATGTGTTTTTAAGTCACAGAAATCAATTTTGGCAACTACGCAACTACGCACCCTTCCTCCAGGCAACTACGCACCAAACCAAACCCGAATTTTTTTCAAATTTTCCTGGAAAATTTCGATTTTTTGGCAATGTTTCTATCAGAAAAGTGTATTTTTGGCAATTTTTTGTCGAAACTTTGATTTTTACCACAAATTTTTGAATTTTAACTGAAAATTTCGTATTTTTAGCCAAAATTTTGGACAAAATTCAAATTTCCCGCCAGAATTTGAATTTCCGACCGAAAATTTGCACCTATATCCAGGCAACTACGCACGGAGACCTGGCCGTCCCTCCCTGAGCCGCCGACCATGCACATGTATGTATGGCACCACTACCATAATGGTACGAAATCTCAACAGAGTGGTACCAGATGGTGGTGGTACCAATGCGAAGGTAAGGGTAGCATTATATGGTGTCGGTACCATAAAAGGCGTTAAGTGCCTGACTGAGAAGTCGGCTCCCATGCGGTCACCGTATGACACATAGTGGGGTCGGTCCCCGAGTGATGATTGCCTTGCATGTGACCGTTCGGGGTTAGTACTGCTAATTGTGGTGTACACGTGCATTGTAGTATAGTTTTTAGTTTTTTTAATCTAGTTCTACAGTAGGACACTAAACGACTGTTATTAATTTATGGATGTGGACAAACAAAAAACACTTGTAGATGAACCCGAGCAGTCGTCCGGCGTTCGAGTTGGTGGTGAAGAAGGCTCTGCTGGTGCTGAAGAACGTGCGGCAGTACAGGAGACAACAAGCCTCCACTCTCAGTGGCAGCTCCGTCTCCAGTGGCTGTCAGTTCTCTTACTAGTCTCTTCATGTTATTTTTAATTTGTTATTTATTCATTCCAGCCTCTCTGTCGCGTAGTCTGTCGGACGCCGGTCTGTCGGGCAGTCTGCGCGTGGGCCGCAAGGTCAGTGTTCCCTGCATAAACAAGTCGGTGGACGCCGCCTCGGGCCAGTTCGACTCTTCTTCTTCCTCTGAGTTGGAGTCCTCTTTGGAGAGTCCCGATTCGGAGCAGAAACGACCCTCCTGGCTGCTGGCTACCTCCATCGCCGCAGAAGACCCTTTCTACGAGGTTACCCACTCCCTTTTTACTCTTCTCTTTCTTTCTGTTACAGCCTGGCCCTTAACGCCGTTTGTGGTACTGGCACCATATATGGTACAGGTACCTAGAGTAGTGGTACCATATATGGTGCCCCTACATTTGGAGACTGTGGTGGTACCATAATAGTGCACAAATAATGTCTTCTCCACTTTTTCGCGTTCACTAAAATAACTCTTTTTCAATCAGTTCTCAACGAATTTTAACCAACTTTGGAGGGTAGGTGCCTAATTAGTCCGGCTGCCTGTGTTAGATGTTTCGACGCAAAAATTCCAATGTTGGCGGGAAATTTAAACGAAAATGCGAAAATCATATGGTTTCATTAAAACGGCTCTTACTCAAGAAATACAAAAGCTATTAAGGGGAAATCATGGCCGCTTATAGACCCAATATAGTGGAGTTTTATGCAGAGTTTCAAAACCCTCTCTCAAAGCAAGCGAGAGAACCGCGGCTTTTGTAATTCGTCGTTAGTAAGAACAATTTTTGCATTGTAGTTTAAATTTCCCGCCAAAATTTAAATTTTCCTGCCAAAGTTTTCTGGTACTAAGTCAAGCCGTTTATTACCAATTCACATACAAAGTTAAAATTAATAAATCAACAGCTGTAGTTGAGATAAAGAAAACATGTAGTCTAAGAAACGGAAAAATCTCAGAAAAAATCCATTTTTTGCCAAATTTGAAAATCGGATTCTCGCGCTTGCTTTGAGCGAGGCTTTTGAAAGTTCTGCCTAAAACTGCACTATATTGGGTCTTTAAGCGGCCACGATTTCACCAGAATAGCTTTTCTATTTTACCCGCCAAAATTTGAATTTTCGCGCCGCGTTAAGTGGCAGACTGTATTAAAGAGAGATTTAGCCGTTCGCTCAAGCCAACCCATTCGCCGAGTACCCGAAGTACCGCGGCGGCCGGAAGATTCCGCCACCGGTCAGTCCGAAACGCAAGTTTGCCCAGTTCTGTTCGCTGGACGACAGCTCGGCGGCGTCGAACGCTGCTGACCATCGGTTGGGGACCACCGACTGTTCGCTGATGGTCCGCTCGGACATCTGGCCGCAACAGGCCTCCACCCCTCTCAGGAGACCCGACACCTTGCCTGCCAACTCACTCAACGAGTACGTCTGTTAGTGTTGTTAGGCTTTTTTTTTTTTTTCAAAAAAAAGCTTTTTTCTTTCTTGAAGGCCTATTTCGAAAATTTTTTATTTTATTCACAGTATGGAAATTTTGGGGGCAAATCGCTGAATTTAGCCTCAGATATACACTAGCAGTGCAGTTCTATCAATTTCTTGCCTATTCTAAGCCTAAAAATAGGTTTTGAAGGGCAGCAGCCACTCTGTGAGCAATGCTGCAGGTGGAATGTCGACTCTCAGATACTGTTGTTTGTGTATACACATACACATTTACCATACACAAAAATACACATTGTTTTTTCAATGTGTATACACATACACATACACATACACATTGAAAATTCAGATACACATTACCATACACAAACAGTACTCAAAATGTGTATTTTTGTGTATGTGTATTTGATCAGCAAAAGTCGATAAAGTTTCGAACAGAATCGTAAAATTTCGATGTTTTGCTGCAGTAATAAATGGCAGATATCCTGATAAAGCCTTCAAATGGCCTAAGTAACTCGATTTCAAAGCTATCTAAGGTTTAAAGGAACAGACATTGAGAGATTTGATTTTCTTAGCATTTCTGGCTCAAAATCTACCAAAAAATTTGCATTTTCAGTACAATACACATACACAAATATACACAAAAATACACATTGTTTTGTTGAATGTGTATACACAAAATACCATACACATTTGAAGGTAAATGTGTATACACATACACATACACAAACGGAAAACCCAATACCAAACAACAGTACTCTCAGACTGTAACACTATGTTTAAACCAAAGTATCAGCTTTTGTATTTAAAGTTGCTTCTGACACATCCTTGCATCTCCTACAAGCTATGTATATTTCATGCTAGGAAAAAATTTTGAAAAAAAAATTTCGAAATGAAAAATTTTCATAAAAAAAGCTTTTTTTTGGCTTTCAAAAAAATTTTTTTTTACAACTCTAACGTCTGTTGGTTTTCTTGAATGCCTCTTAAAGCAGTAGTAATACTGAATACAAAGTCTTCTTTTCCTCGCAATTTCAGTTCTTGTTGGAACCACAGGTGTTAAGGTCAAAACATACATGTAACAGGTCATCCGCCGAAGGGGGAGGGGGGTTGGGGGGGATCTGGCGCCGGTGTCACGCCATATTTGGTCCGGCCGCGTATTTGGTCCGGCCGGACCAAATATGGTGCCATATTTGGTAAGGTTATGGCATATTTGGTCCGGGTATTACAATTTGCTGTTTAATTCCAATAGGTCGAACAAACAGCGTGTAATAATAGTAATAATACAGTTGAAGACAAATAAATCAATGTACACTGACTGTCTTACGAAACGTACTTACACTTTGACGCGAATAGATCTAGGACGCGGGCCTCTCCTACAGGGTGTCCCAAAAAAATGACAACATTTCTTTTTGCTGCCATTTTCGCAATTTTTGACCAAATTGTCTGAAATCTCAACCACAAGTGCCAAAATAGTGGGAATTTTATGTGTTAAAGTTTGGTGCAACAGGATTGACCGAATCCTGAGAAATTCAACAATAATACAGTGTATATATAATAATTGAGAAATTTCAGTTAAATGTAGAAACAGCATCAAAAACGGAAACTTTTCTTTTTGTTGTATCTTTAGTTTCTGTCGAATTTATGAAATTTTAAATATATGCGCAGATATTTTGTAGGTCAACAGTTGTGGCATTAATCAGTGTTGTTCCCAGTAAATTTACTGAGTAAAAGTTATTCGGTACTTAGTTAGTTTGAATTATTAGTAAGTACAATAATAGTACAAGTAGTATTTTGAATTAAAGTAAGTACAGGGTGATTCACTTTGAAAAACCCAGTACCTACTCATACTTACTGATTTTTTAAAAATCTGGATTTACTTACTGAATACTTAGCGAATTTTAGAAATTTGAGCTAGCCACAACACTGGCATTAATCAGTCCATATCGCTAGTACTTGGAAACTAAAGAAAATCAGCGTTTTTACTGCGCAGCCAAGCGCTAAGAACCCAGTGACTACGGCCGTTATACAGAAGTTGCATCGTGTTATCTAAGTTTAAATTACTAAATTTGCCTAAGAAATATAAACAAACAGCGCGTTGTATTGCTCTGCTTCCATAGTCAATCCGGACAAAGCGCACAGTGATGCCAGACCGCTGGCTACCTCTTATCAGAGGTCTGACAGAGCCAAACCGGTTTTACTCCCTACCTATAAAAATTACATCTACCCAGACCCAGACATGGGCTAGCATTTCGGCTGAGGGGGGGGGGTAGAATTCTCAATTCCTGAGGGGGGGCTGAGGGGGGGTAGGAGCGGTTGAGGGGGGGCTGAGGGGGTGGTAAGCCAAAAACTCCGATTTTTGGCTAAAATCAAGGTTTTTTGGTTATTTTTGGTTAAAATAAGCTAAAATAAGCTATTCTGAGCTCATTTACACCTAATCCAGGCATATTTTTATCATAATTTTCTATACAAAATTCTTCCAAAAAATTCCTGAGGGGGGGTAGCGGCCGGCTGAGGGGGGGTAGGTCAGAGCCTGAGGGGGGGGCCAACCCCCCCTCAGCCCCCCCCCCTTTGCCCATGTCTGCCCAGACCATATCTGCGGTGCCCGGACTGAATCTGCTGGCACAAAATTGTCAGATTTGGTTCGGCCGGACCAAATGTGGTGCCATATTTGGTCCGGCCGGACCAAATACTGCCCGGACCAAATCTGACGTGACACCGGCCGGGGGGTCTGAGCCAAAATTTTGGGAGGGGGCTAGAGGGCACTAAAAACGCTGAAAAATCGAAAAAAATCTCATTTTTTGGGCTAAAAAACGCTAATTTGGGCTGAAATACAGCTAAAAAGTGCTGTTTTGCAGGCGACTTTGGCAATTTTTGTGTCTGAAATTGTAAAAAATTGCAAAAATTTACTTGCCCGAAAAATCGGAGGGGGGGGTCGGCGAAATCATCTCGGGGGGGGGGGGGGTCTGGCCTAAGTCAGGTGGGGGGCAGACCCCCTGTTACATGTATGGGTCAAAAATTTAGAAAACCTATTATGGAAGGCTCCAAAATTTTAGTGGTACAATCTAGTGTTGCAGTTCGTCCCAGCGTCTGCACCGTTCCAATTCCCTTCCCAGTTCGCCGTTGTTTCTGTTCGGTCCGACGCCTGCCAAGGAACGCGAGGACATGCGTGGCCAGTACGCCCAGGACCACATGCACCAGGACCAGTTGTTCGTGGGCGAGCAGGGGCGGCAGCCTCTGCGGCGCACCACCCTAATCTGCGCCACACCCAGTGGCGTTGAGTGTCGCTCGGAGCCAGATGACGCCCCGACGCCACTGACGCCCAGCAGCGCCAGCCAGGTGCTGTGCGCCGGCAGCGGACGCAGCAGGTGTTCCATACTCTGAGTAGTAGTAATATGCAAATTTTTGCTCTCTCTCACTTACCATCACACAGCCGGGTGCTTTTTGTTGTTTTTCGTTGTTTGTTTGTTTCTTTATTATTATTATTATATTTGCTCGAAGACCAACTTGAGGAAAAATTAGGTTGTTTGCTTGAACCCGTGTGCGCGCTGTAATCCAGGTTAACTATTAGTTAGCTATGTTTTTATGCAAATGAAGAAGTGAGGTGGGCCAGCTTTAAGAAAGTGATTGCGCAACTGTAAACAAGTTTCTTTCTAGTGCTCACTGCATTGTAGCATTTTTTGCGTGTCTGTGTGTGTGTGTGTCTACGGCTCTAAAGTGACTTGCCAAAAATGCAATTGGAATGATTCCCAAACCGCTATAAAGGCACTGAATCAGTATTTGGACACAGAGTTCTATCTTTTTCGCTATTTATAACAGCTGTATCATACTGTAAGTACGGCGTGAGGAGCGACCTTGTGTGCAATAAAAGTGTGGCGCTGTAGATTTGAGATTTACTTATAATTAACTGGAATGGAATGGTTTCGCTTCGCAGATTCGTTTAAGGAATTAGTCATTTCTCATCAAGACTGACAATCGAGAAAGAATTGAATTCCTGAATGGAATTATATTATTGCCAACTGTTCAGCAAAACCATTGTAAGTAGGTTTCAAAACTTTTTTAATGTGCCTATACAAGTTGTTGATTTCAAAGGCCTTTCAAGGAACTTTGGTTACAAATTGATATCTGAACTTTTGTGTGCAATTGTCCAAAATACTCTGTAATCTGGCCCCCTCACACACATCCTTCACTGTATATGGGTGGCAGACATCTGCAGCATTATGACATACCCATTCTATCTGCCTTCCAACATCAATAAACTGCCCGCGGTGGGTACTGCAGTCTGTTAAAGTATGAATTAATTAATACTTGACTAATTTGAGTTAAAAACTACTACCTTTGTACATTTTTCGATGAACGCCAATTAAAGTCCAGAGACCGTTCGATTCTACCATCCAGCCTCCTCCCATGTCACCCTAAACTTCACAGGCAGTAGGATTTTAAAGAAAATTTTTGTAGGGCGGCAGCGCACAAATCGCCTGTTTTACATAAAGGAGACTTCCGGAGCCTGTGTCTTTTCCTGTTCCACAGCAGTTGGCTATTCCTAGTCCGAAAGGGCAAAAGTTACAACAACATACAGGATCGCACATGCCGCTGAACCTTTTTTTTTTACGAACAAAGTTTTATTTCTGAAATGGGTTAGTGAAACACATATGGGTTAGTACACACACAGCAGCTGGGCTCGGATCCTTGTTGCACAAAATGTTGTATAGAGCAGTTTATCTCGATACTTGAAACTTTTAAGAGAACGGTGTTATGTTTCCCTACTCATTGCTGAATCAGAAAGAAGCGCAAGTATTTGTCCCAAATTGCGGTAAAGGCATCTTCCTTCTTCAACATTATGCTGGCCAAATGTGCAGTTTTCAAGCTTGCCTTTATAAAATGCCTAAAGGTCATGTCGGAAAAATCTTTAACTTCCCGTCGAGCTAAACTGTATATAAACCCTTTCGTATAAATGCCTAACAGATTCAAAACTGTTGCATTTACAAACAGGTCATGAATTTGTCCAAATAGTGCTGAGATTAGATCAAATGTTACCTCCTGGTGTTCAATTTCAAGAATAAGTGATTCTAACATTCTCCATGCTTTTTTAGCTACCACGCAATAATAGAGCATGTGCTCCACTGTATCAGTTTTCTGCAAATGGCACTGTTTACAATTCATATCGTCTACTATTCTTCTATAGAATAAATACTGCTTCGTTGGAACTATCCTATGCAACACACGGTATTGAAAATTCCGCAATTTAACATCAGGTAACAAACGGTGTGCCCGTAGACAGGCTTTTTCAAATAAATCCTCTGTAACCCAATATTTATCCATCCATCGTTTTTGTGCTGTAGGACTTTCATACATCTTGGCTAGCTTGTATATTTTATACAGTGGAATACTTAGCTTAGTTGCATCCTTTACTGCAGGATTGTATGCCTGATAAGCTTGAAGCAACCCATTCCAGTTATCTGAAATTTCATTTCGCCATGTACGGGGCAATGCGGTCCACAACTTTTTCCACTGCTTCCTGTCTATAGCCAAGGCTGGATGCTTCACCATCACTTCCTGATAATCCATAAATAAACCCTGATCTCCTAACAAGTGTCTTACTTGAGTGATTCCGTTTTCTTTCAGATTAGGGTTAAAGTACATACGCTTAGGTTGTCCTAACTTCACATCCTTATTGTTGAAAATGCTTCTAGCCAGCAGTGGCTCATAAGCAGGTCTCTTAAACATAACATTATCCCAGTATTCTACATACACTTTCAGGAGTTCACTATAAAAGGGGTTTATTTTGCTTTTCACTTCGTTCCAATTAAAACGACTTTCTAGAAGTGTTAAGATTCCTCCATATTGATTGAGTTTTCGCAAGCCAATCGCAGCCCATTTGCACGGAGAACTCTTTGCTAATCTAGCAACCCATTTAAGCTTGATGGAATCGTTGCTTATTACTACGCTTGGAGCCTTCAGTCCTCCCAAGTGGTAATCTTGAATCAATGTTTTCATCTTTACTTTCGGCTTTCCATCTCTCCAAATGAATCTGTATAAGCATTTTTCAATTTGTTTCTTCTCCCTATCAGAACATTTTAGCACAGTCATTGGGTAGATAAGCTGTGATAGACCCAAGGTGCGCGCTACATTAATGCGTCCTTCAATTGTTAGCCCTCTAGACAACCAAACTGATAATGTGCGGTTCATCTTCGCAATTTTATCTCCAAAATTTTTCTGTTGTACAATCTGTTCGTCATGCGAGAAATATATGCCAAGAATACGTATAGCTTGTGTACTCATCGTAAAGGGACCACAGTTACCAGTACGATTTTTACACGAACCAAGTCCTAAGCATTCAGTCTTACTAGTGTTTACCTTTAAGCCAGATACGGTACCGAAACGTTCAATGATATCTACCGCGTGGTTGACTGAAGCGGCATCTGCAAGACTCAACGTTGTATCATCTGCAAACAAACTCAATTTGTACTCGTATTCGTTTACTGTTATTCCTTTAATTTGGGCATTGTTCCTAATACTGTTAGCCAGGACCTCCATAGTCATAATAAACAAGTATGGGCTTAGAGGACAGCCTTGTCGTACCCCTGATAACAGATCAAATTCTTCTGTAAGATAACCATGATTCAAAACAGCTGCCCGGGGATTTGTATACAGTATCCTGACCCAACGGATCCACTCTGTATGACAATCAAATTTTTCCAGAACCTTAAACATAAACTTTCTGTTCACTTTATCAAACGCTTTTTCAATGTCTAACGCTATTAGAAAGCCCGGTTTGTTTTCTTCGTTCAAATACTCCATCAGGTCCAGCAAATTTCGAACATTTTCACCAATATATCGACCTGGGACAAACCCACATTGATCCTCATGTATTAAACTTCTCAACATGGGCTTAATCCTGTTTGCCAACACTTTAGATAACTGTATGCGCAAGTAACTGTAACTGTAACTGTATGTATAACTAAGTGATTGCGCAACTGTAAACAAGTTTCTTTCTAGTGCTCACTGCATTGTAGCATTTTTTGCGTGTCTGTGTGTGTGTGTGTCTACGGCTCTAAAGTGACTTGCCAAAAATGCAATTGGAATGATTCCCAAACCGCTATAAAGGCACTGAATCAGTATTTGGACACAGAGTTCTATCTTTTTCGCTATTTATAACAGCTGTATCATACTGTAAGTACGGCGTGAGGAGCGACCTTGTGTGCAATAAAAGTGTGGCGCTGTAGATTTGAGATTTACTTATAATTAACTGGAATGGAATGGTTTCGCTTCGCAGATTCGTTTAAGGAATTAGTCATTTCTCATCAAGACTGACAATCGAGAAAGAATTGAATTCCTGAATGGAATTATATTATTGCCAACTGTTCAGCAAAACCATTGTAAGTAGGTTTCAAAACTTTTTTAATGTGCCTATACAAGTTGTTGATTTCAAAGGCCTTTCAAGGAACTTTGGTTACAAATTGATATCTGAACTTTTGTGTGCAATTGTCCAAAATACTCTGTAATCTGGCCCCCTCACACACATCCTTCACTGTATATGGGTGGCAGACATCTGCAGCATTATGACATACCCATTCTATCTGCCTTCCAACATCAATAAACTGCCCGCGGTGGGTACTGCAGTCTGTTAAAGTATGAATTAATTAATACTTGACTAATTTGAGTTAAAAACTACTACCTTTGTACATTTTTCGATGAACGCCAATTAAAGTCCAGAGACCGTTCGATTCTACCATCCAGCCTCCTCCCATGTCACCCTAAACTTCACAGGCAGTAGGATTTTAAAGAAAATTTTTGTAGGGCGGCAGCGCACAAATCGCCTGTTTTACATAAAGGAGACTTCCGGAGCCTGTGTCTTTTCCTGTTCCACAGCAGTTGGCTATTCCTAGTCCGAAAGGGCAAAAGTTACAACAACATACAGGATCGCACATGCCGCTGAACCTAGCAGTTGAACAGAGTGCATCATCTGGACAGTCATCTGATCCAAATTTGCATGACCGGTCTAGCCATGCAAACAGTGCCTGGATGCTTGGTCCAAATGTGCCTCTTGGACCCTCTAAACACTTGTTATTCTTTTCCATTCTAATGCTTCTATGAATAACAATTGTTGTCTGCCAAACCTGGTCCGAATCCAAATGCCATCATGCTTCCTTTTGGTTCGACAAATGGGCTGGGTAGACAGATAGGCATTAGGTGTGGTTGATTGTAGTCTCTGTTCAACTCAATCAACACCAGCGAGCTGTTGGGTTCCCATTTTATTTTAGAGACTTGAATTGAGCTGTCCACTATGTCACTTATCTTGGTGTTTCCAGCACCACTGAACTTAAACTTTACTGCAACTTTAAGTTGATGCTGAATTGAAAAGCAGCTTATAAAACCTGCCTGAGTTCTTGTTGTTCTTGTAAGCTTCTTGAATAGTTTTATTCCATGTGGTTAAAATGTGCTTCTTGCTAATAAATGAGCCAGATCCTGTAAGCTGTGGTTATAATTAGAGAGATTCTGTACTGTTTTGAAACAAACGGTATGTTTTTAGGAATGCTCCAGTGGTAGACTCAATGTCAATTCTAACTGCCCATTTCATGTCAGTATCGTGATGACGATAGCCACAAACCAGTTTCAATCTACGTTTAATTTCCTGGTAAGCATATTGGGTGAAAGCCTGAAACTGACTGGATTCCATCTAACTTTCAGATTATTTTCTGCAAATTCTTGCTCACGCCTTTGCCACACTCTATTTTAGATCGAGTGGGATAAACTTCCTCTGTACTAAATAGTAGCAGTATAACTATCAAATACAACATTGTGTGGCTGAAGTGTGTGTGTGTGGTTGCTGGAAATGGTTAGTGGGTGGTCTTCAGAATTTATTAGAATTAGAATGCATCTTTAAGCCGTGATTCACCAGTGCATTGATCCGTTACACTTTTTCCACTGAGAAGGTCCAGAGCTTCACAAATATCTTTCACAGGACTTGCATGACACACATCTCTTGCATTCGCACAGATCCAATGCAGCATTAGTTCGATGTCAATGAATTGACTTCGATTTAGACTACATCCTATCTATGGTAAACAGTGTCAAAACTTTGAAACCGCATAGGAATTTTTTGTTACTTCTGGTTGTGATACGTTGTACTCCCATCAGCTTCCAAATTCCATTGTAATGATTCATCCACCCTCCTCCCATATCTCCCTGAAATTGTGAATAAATAGTAGCATGTTTGGTGTTAAAAGCATAGCGCGTTTACCGGTCCACAAAGGTTGAAGTATTTGCTCCAAGAACACAATCTTCCTTTGGGACAGATGGCATCATCTCGATTATCGAACCAGCATGTTCGATCCAGCCATCCAAAGTTAGCTTTCGGACTTCCTGTGGAAACATCTTGCCAAACTAAACCGAGTGTTTACATTGCTCACATATATGACTGAGTAAAGTAAGACTTGAGCCAAATCCATATGCCAGCATAGTCTTTTCTGGATTGGAGTAGTGGTCTGGCAAACAAATGGGCATCATGCCTCCAGGCAACTTGTAGTCTTGTTTCAGAATAATCAGTACAAGTGCCGACTCCTTGTCATACTTCACATCTTCCACTTCAGCTGTTGGGTCCACTTCTTCACTAGATTTTCTATTACCTGCCCCTTTGAACTTGAATTGTACTAAACTCTTGCATAGCATTTGTTGATCAACTTATGGATTAAACTAGCCTGAGTTCTTGTCTTTATTGTAAGCCGTTTGTATGGGATTTAGTTCCCATGACGTAAGAATGTGTCGTTTACTAATGAACGTACCAGAACCTGTAAAATATTAGGGTATATGATAGGAGTAGAACCCTAGTCAGCTTACGATAAGTCCCAGAAAAGTTTCCGTTTGTGGAATCGATATCGATTCTGACAGCCCATTTAATGTCTGTGTTGGGCTGGCGTCCCCCTCCTGGTAACTTTAATCGTCGCCACCTTTTATAGTAGTGCTGCATAGCATAAAATATTACACTTTATTCATAATCAAACTTTACCCCCTTTCCACATTCGATCTTTGATCGCGTGGCAGTGCCGTATTCTGTGAGACTGAGAAAAACTAAAATGTACACCAAATTCATGAGAGAGAAACAGTAAGCGATGTCGCAGCAAACACCAGCACTTCAACAGAATTTGCGCATTGAATTAGCATATTGTTCTTTGATGCTTGGTGGTCTGTATGGGATGG
>JASANB010006943.1:0-94118 GCA_030248155.1 Sabatieria punctata
TAGGAATCTGCTTTAGTATGAAGTGCAACGGAATCGCTCTTGTTCTTTGCCAAAATCTGTTTCTGACTTTGAGGGCAAATATCTCAAGAACTAAGCAGTGAATCTCAATAAAAATTGCACCAATTTTTGAAGAATTTATCAATCTTTCATTCAAAAAAGGATTCATTCAAATCGGTTAAGATTCATGGTTGCAAAAGTAAACAATCTGCTGGGTTGTGTTTATCACTCTTGTTCACTGCCAAAATCTCTGTTTCGACTTTGAGGGCAAATATCTCAGGAACTAAGCAGGCTATCTTAATAAACGTTACATCAATCTTTCAAGAATTAATTTATCTTTCATTTAAAGAAGGATTCATTCAAATCGGTTGAGATTTGCGGTTGCTACAGCAAAAACTCTGCTGGGTTGTTTTTTTCTGGCACACCCTGTATATATATACAGTATAGATCAAAAAAAATGTCCCATCGCTTTTTCGGCCTTCACTCAAACGTTTCGTTCTCAGTCACTTCTTTACCGATTTGGCTCAAATTTTCAGCAAAAATTAACAACATGGTTGGCTAAATATTCTGCAAGTTTAGTGCCAAAATTCCGACTCATACTGGTTTTATGACCCGAAAACTAGGAATGAGGGTGGTCCACGCAAATTTAATTTTTTTCGGTAATACAAGGAGTACAGGCCTGAAACTTGCAGGAATGATTGGTGTTGCTATTGGGCATAACATACTAAGCGGGCAGCCCTGTAGCTCAAAGGGCACTAAAATGGGGGAATTTCAAAAACATGACGAAATATGACTTTTCTTCGTAAAACCGGCAAAATGACGATTCTAAAGATTTTCAATTTTCAAAAAACGCTGCAGGGATGGTTACTATGGTGTGGAACAGAGCTTAAATATCAGGTTCATTTATTTGTCGAACTTCCTGCTACAATCTTTGTTGATTAACAACAGATTCAGTGCTTTGATTCTAGAAGGTGCAGATTTCTTAACTATGGGATTTTCACTCATGTTTTTGAAATTCCCCCATTTTAGTGCCCTTTGAGCTACAGGGCTGCCCGCTTAGTATGTTATGCCCAATAGCAACACCAATCATTCCTGCAAGTTTCAGGACTGTACTCCTTGTATTACCGAAAAAAAATAAATTTGCGTGGACCAACCTCATTCCTAGTTTTCGGGTCATAAAACCAGTATGAGTCGGAATTTTGGCACTAAACTTGCAGAATATTTAGCCAACCATGTTGTTAATTTTTGCTGAAAATTTGAGCCAAATCGGTAAAGAAGTGACTGAGAACGAAACGTTTGAGTGAAGGCCGAAAAAGCGATGGGACATTTTTTTTGATCTATACTGTATATATATATATGATCAAACTGGATAATATTGCCTTATGAAATAAAGTAAGTGATTAAAAATGTTCTGATCTGCGTGGTGTTTGCGAAATAAATATGCGTAGAGATACGTGGGGTACAAATTCGCAGAGGTACCATGCAAATGCTTAAGGCTGTCCTTAAGCGCAACCCACTTTTGCTCGGCCTGTAACGGGGCGTCCTGATCAGGTGAAATTACCGTTATCAAGTAATCTTTCCACCGCTGTCCGTGCGTACGTTCCAGAGTCTGTTGGATTTTGTTAACTAGAGACGGCTTCCCGCCGTAGTCGTCGTCCAGAACTTTCGTATCCATCATAACTTTCGTCCCTAGAAAGCGTACGCCAATACTTAGTAAGTATGTGATTGGATGTTAACAAGATACCTGGGTGGAGCCATCGTAGAAGAAATGCAACCAAAAAATCGGAATTCTTTTGTTGCTGGGTGACCTGTTGTAGATTGATATCGTTGTTGTTTCTTTGCGACAAAATGTACGCATACACATGGTCACGCTGCACGCCTTCCCCCGGGTACGTTGTGGTAAAGAACAGAGTCTGGTCAAAAATAACCACTTCATTTGCCCCACCTAGTACTCGTGCTTGTGCCGTCCTTGCGCACCAAGTCTGGCAAACATCTCTGCAAAAGTTATACCTGAAACTAACGTAAAATGAACATATTTTTTACGCAGAAAAGCAATAAACCATACCAATCCACAATGATTTTTTTCGAGACCGCGGTTTCATGGGAAACTTGATCTAATTTCATATTGGGAAATGTGGCCCAAAAATACATCAGCAGAAGCTGTTTGGTCAAGACGAGATGGGCCTTCATGAAAAAACTTCCAATCCGTACACTGAAGTGGGGATGGGCGGGGCAGTTTCTACACCGCCACTATAACAAGAAAAGTACGTACGTACGTACATCTGAAATGCTTCACAAATTTGAATTACCCTGAAGCCCTCTGCTTTCGTTACATCTTTCCAAAGGACTGCGATTTCGTCAGGACAAGCTTGATCTGCCTGATGGCAATTCAGCGTATTGTGTATAAGTCCAAAGCGAGCCAAGAACTGTAGAGCGTCCTCATTAGATTCTAGCTGTTCGCCAATAAATGCAGCCGTAAAGTCCACTTCAAGAACAGCCTCTGCCAGTTCGACATGCTGCACTATTTGCGTCCTCGATCGTGGCACCTTCACGTGGTAGTATAGCGGTGTCGAGAGCACTCTGTAGAGATCTTCAAACATCAAGTCGGTTGTTGTTGTTGTTGCAGGACGGCAAAAGTAGATGGTAACGCAGATCTTTTGCGCACTTAAATCGTTTTTAATGCCGTCAATGATGATGTCGAGGATAGCATCTGTGATCTCGTTGCAGAACCTTTTTCCCAGTTCCAGGAGGCCCCACGAGGAGGTGGACCGTCCGACTTGCAGGTCACCATAAAGGCGCCCTGCCATTCGCCTCCCGTATCTTAAAGATTACTGTACCATAGTGCATCAGACAGTTGAAATTAAAGTGTTGTTAATGCGACGGTATGCAGCCAAACCTTCGGAAACAATAAATGCATGTGTTTAATGTACAGTTTGGAAGCAAACTGAAAACTACGGCTTTTAAGCAGTAGTAATCGATTACGCCTCTATTGTACAATAGAGGTCGATTACGCCTCTATTGTACAATAGTAAAATGTCCTACTGTAATCGATTACGCCCCTATTGTACAATAGAGGACGATTACGCCTCTATTGTACAATAGAGGACGATTACGCCTCTATTGTACAATAGGGGACGATTACGCCTCTATTGTACAATAGTTTGACCGGAGCGTCGATTAGATGCATCGATTCCCGCATAACCGCTACGCCACAGCGTAAAAAGTACGCCGCGGGCGCGTTACTTTACGCTTCTAAAGTAAAATAGGTCGTTTACGCCTCTAAAGTAAAATAGTGAGGGAAAACGCCTCTATTGTAAAATAGTTAATGTGGCTACGATTTGGAATGCCAATCAATAGGTGGACGGTTTCCCCCATTTTTTGATTACGCCTCTATATCGGGCAAAGTGTGCAGATTCCCGGAAAGAGCCGAACTAACTACTGCTGTTCCGTATTTTAACTGCATTCCTGTCTATTCTGCTTTATTTGTGTTCTGTTCAACTACTGATTTATTTTATTTGTTTCGAGCTGACTTTGGTTACTGCTGCAATTTCGATGCTCGTGTTTGGCTTCCATGGCTTTTCTGATTTTCCTTCGCCCAGAGTGTCGAAACACAAGCTTCGATTGTTTGTGTTTGGCGCCATTCAGGAGCACAGTCTAATTCGCTCTGAGAGTGGTGCTGGTTGTTGTTAATCTGTGCGACGTAAAGCGAGGAGAAGAGAGTTGCTAATAAAAGGAGTCGTTGAGGTCGGTCGGTTGTTGACCACAAGTTGCACCGTAGATCGCGGAACCCGGCTAATAGAAAGTAAGCTGCGGTTGAGAATCGAACCACTTTATTTACATAGATCTTTTCCGATCACGTTGAGTACTGCCAACAACAACTAGTTTGTCGCTACAGTATTAATATTAAATCTAAATTAAAACTAACAGGGGACTATTATATTAATATTAAATTTAAATTAAAATCGGCTAGTTCTATTATATTAATATTAAATTAAAATATAATTTCACTATTAAAATTACAGTATATGTTACCTACAGCATGCATTAACTCATGTATGACAATGCCTTTGTAGACACAGCCGTGGCTAGATCTAATTCGTAGTACAGCAAACTACTAACTACAAACTACATATTTGCGCCGATTATGACGTCATCAAGACTACAAATTAAATAAGACAACATATTATTTTAGCTGACTGCAAATTGACTACAAACTACTTTTTCATAATTTGCGAATTTGTAGTCAATTTGTAGTCAGTTGTCTTGGAAATTTTCCGAGTTTGTAATGTAATTTTATATAAATTGAGTCCCCAATCCGCCTTTAAGCTCTCTTGAGCTTATGATAAGCTTATCAAATAGTAATACCAAGAATGAAGCCATTCTTTATCTAAAGTGTTAGAAAAATCGTTTTTCCAATTTTCCCGCTCTTTTTACCTGTATAAATTTTCAAAGAAAGGTTACCACATGATTGACTTATGCACATTTGTTCGTGTTTTTTATTGTCTTAGTTTTAAAAAAATATCACATTCTAGTTTAAAAAATACCAAATGTTCAGCATTGAAATTCTGTTAAACTATGAATTCCGTCTGTTTATTTTCAGAAATATCTATTGTATTAGAAATCGCGATCTTTTCATCCAATCAGACCCGGTCTTATACAATGTAGCTGGAAAACTCCCATAACAGGCTTCCGATTATTGTTTTTGCAAAGCATTTGTATGACAGATTGTTCAATTGGCAAAAGTTTGCAGTCATATCGAATTTCTGACGTTTACTAACCTGACTACAAATTGACTACAAACTAAAACTACATATTTTTTAACCTGAATTTGACATCTACAAACTAAGACTATGTACAAATTATTCTACAGAAGGATAGTAGATGACATGAATTGTATGCAGTGCTATTTGCAGAAAACTGATACAGTGGAGCACATGCTTTATCATTGCGCCGCAGCAAAAAAAGCTTGGAGAATGTTAGAATCACTTATTCTCGAAATTGAACACCAAGAGGTAACATTTGATCTAATCTCAGCACTTTTTGGACAAATTCATGACCTGTTTGTAAATGCAACGGTATTGAATCTGTTAGGCATTTATACAAAAAGGTTTATATACAGCTTAGCACGACGGGAAGTTAAAGAATTTTCCGATATGACCTTCAGGCATTTTATAACGGCAAGCTTGAAAACTGCATATTATGCCAGTATTATGCTGAAGAAGAAAGATGCCTTTACTGAAATTTGGGACAAATACTTGCGCTTCTTTTGAAATTCTTCAATAATTAAGGAAACAGTAAAATAATCAAACCTCAAGTATCAAGGTAAACTGCTCTACATCACACACATACATGTCAAGGACTCTGACCCAGCTGCTCAGTGCATCCTTTTCTAACCCATATCTGTGTTCTACTAACCACATTCGTAATAATAAAAATTGTTCGAAAAAAAAGACAATGTACAAATTATTTTCGCGAAACTTTTTAACTACAAACTAAGACTACTACAACTTGAAATTCTCTGAGGAAATATGTCTAGCCGTGGCCCAGTGAAACATACTGCCGCCCCCTCATGGTGCGACCAAGGTATGATGAACAACCACCACTGCCTCGCACGATAAAGATGTGGTGTGGCTCTGTTGTGCGACCAACAAATATAAAATGCGAAGCAAGGCTATTATATCTGGGGATCCATACAGGGTGTACCAAAAAACAACCCGGCAGACTTTTTACTCTGGCAACGGAAAATCTCAACCGATTTGAATGAGTTTTTAGTGAAAGACAAATGAATTCTTGACAGTTTGGTGAAATTTTCATCAAGATACTCTGTTTAGTTCTGAGATGTTCGCCCTCAAATTCAAAACAGCTTTCGGCAATTAACAAGACCGATTTCGTTTCAGATTTCTACTGCTGGGGTTAAAGAGACTTTATTGGTGAAGTACCGAGCTTGTCTGTCCTCAGTAAAGCTTCGTGACGTTAGCCCTTAGCTGTAGGAATCTGTCTTATTATGAAGTGCAACGGAATCGCTATTGTTCATTACCAAAGTCTCCGTTTTAAATTTGAGGGCAAATATCTCAGCAACTAAAGAGTCCTTGCCAAAGAAGAGCGGACAGGCGGTTTTTTGCGAATAACTCCTTATGGGTGCATCGGAGCGGTTTTTGCCTCATAACCAGAGTTGTAGAGTGGCTCGAGCTCGGTACTCTGCTGCAACCTAATCTGCGCAACGCGCTATGAAAATGCTAATCTGCGCAACGGAAAAAAATCAGCGATTCCTGTAGTTCGGATGAACGCGAGTTTTTTAGTGAATTATAATCTACAGACCTCGGGATTTCAAAAATGTATTCATATTGCTTCTAGGTGGATCGTTTCCAGAGTTATACACCATCAAAGTTGACCGAAAATGCTAAAAATGGCCGTTTTTGGCGATTTTCAGATTTCTGGGGGATTGAAATAACTCCACCGATAGCTCAACCGATTTGGCTGAATTTCACATATATGGTTTAAAATTTAGTTTTACGTCGACTGAGACACATAAGAGCCCTGAAAATTTCACCCTGATGCAGTAATCTACCGGAGTTTTCCACTTATAAGACCTGGTCTTATAACTGGAAAATGCCCAAATTTAGGGTCACTTTTTGGCGCCGTTTTGAAGACCATGGTCTTATAACTGGAAAATGTTATTTCACTGCAAAAAAGGTTTTTTGGCCAATAGTTGAATTTGTTTTTCACCTAGATAGCTGTTCCAGGCATGCCTGACCAGTTTACGCTTGACTTGCAAAACTTTACTTGAAATTACAAAAAGAAAGGTTGTGTTGAAGCATAGCAGCTACTGTATTGCGTTCAAAACAAAAAACAAAATCATGTTTTATCTATATTATGTGTTTCTGCCTTTGTTTTCTCACGATGGACAGCTTTTGTTCACTTTAAATACAGTTAGTTGTGTGCTAAAATCGGTCAATTAAACTAAGACCATGGTCTTTTAGCTGGAAAATGGATGTCTATGAACCAAGTTTTCTGACCACCTATTAGAAGACCATGGTCCTATAACTGGAAACAAAAACCTATTTATAGACCATGGTCTTCTAACTATGGTGGTCTTATAAGCGGAAATCTCCGGTACGTTTTTCCAAGATTATGTCATTTGATTTTTCTCTGGTTGTAGTAGTGTGGTTACAATACAAAAATTTCCGTTTGACTATGACTATGACTACTGCTGGTTTGAGTACAATACGAAAGTAGTCAAATTTGACTCTATTGCAGTCAAACCATTTGACTATGATGAGAACTGGTTTGACTACTTTGACTACTTTTAGAAACAGAGCCAAATTGACATTTTCAGCCATTTATCATGTTTTCAGTCACCAAACGTCAGTCAAAAAAGCTTGTGACTAAATCAAAAAATCATTTATCCAGAAATATACAGTAGTTAACCCCTAAAAAGTATCAGTTTTAAAGGTATCACAGAATCATTGTTTTTCTCTTCAAAATTTTCATTGTAAACAAAAACAACATGCTAGGCAAAAAAGCGCCGTAAAATATAATAAAATGCTGTTTGTGTGTGAAGCCAAGAAAATGTTTGACTTTTTCTAACTCAATAGTGTATTCTACCAAATGTCATAATTTTAATCCTGATTTGGTGGAACTGCAGAACTTGCATCAAGCAGAGATTCACTATTGACTGACCCTTCATTGTTTCACAATTTTGGAGAAGTCTTTGTTGGATGTTTTATAGTGCTTAAAATGTTTTAATATTTTTGTTGTAAACAGCAAAAGGGTTAAAATATGCTTGAAAAGCCTGCCTCTTATAACAAAACGTAGTCATAGTCAAACGGTTTGGCTACCTGGTCTTCGTGGCCGCGTCGTTGGCTCAGTGGGTAGCTCGCTGCCTCTGAGTCACGGCGGCCCCTGCATCCCTACCGGTTGTAGTGGTTCATCCTCTCGGCGCCGCAAGTTTCTTGCTGCAAAGAGTTGGTCGTCGGCACAACGCTCCACCCAGGCCACCGAAAACTGGTTACAGTGAGTAGGTAAAATGGGAACATACATGTAGCTGGGTTTTCGGCTGGGGGGGGTTTTTTCCAGATCCAAAATAGGGTTTCAGCACTATTTCCAAAGGGGGTTTCAGCGACCTTTTTTTGGTGTCCAAAAGTGGGTTTTAGCGACCTTTTTTTGGGCTCAAAACAGGGTTTTGAGGACTAAAAATCCGGTAAAAATCCTGTCAGAAGTGCAAAAATTCCCTATAAAACCCTATTTATTGGTTTAAAATGTGCAGAAAATCCTATTTTTTATTAAAAACGTGCAAAAAACATGTTTTTGCTTTAAAACATGCAAAAAAGCTCTATTTTACTCGACAGAATAGAGCTAAAATGCGTATCTGGAACCCTATTTAGAGATTTTGAAACAAAAATTAGGGCACTGAAACCCTGTTTAGGGTTTTTGAGACCCAAATTAGGGCTCCGGAACCCTATTTAGGGCTTTTGAAACCCAAATTAGGGTTCCGGAACCCTACTTTGGGCCTCCAGAAACCCTGTTTAGTCTCTGTGAAACCCAAATTAGGGTTCCGGAACCCTATTTGGGCCTCCAGAAACCCTGTTTAGTCTCTGTGAAACCCAAATTAGGGTTCCGTAACCCTATTTAGGGTTTTTGAAACCCAAAGTAGGGTTCCCGAACCCTATTTAGGGTTTCAGAAACCTAAATTAGGGTTTCAGAAACCCAAATTAGGGTTTCGGAACCCTATTTAGGGCTTTTGAAACCCAAATTAGGGCTCCGGAACCCTATTTAGGCTTTCAGGTACCCAAAACAGGGTTTCGGAACACTATTTAGGGTTTCTGAAACCCTAAATAGGGTTCCGGAGGCATTACTTTGGGTTTGTGAAACCCTAACTAGGGTTCCGGAACCCTATTTAGGGCTTTTGAAATGCTAAATTACGGTATATAAGTCTTGAAACCCTGAATTTTAGCAGTTTGTAACCCAAAATAGGGTTTCAGAAAAAACCCCCCCCAGAATTCGGCTGGGGGGGGGGGTTTGCCGAAAATCGGGCCTGGGGGGGCTAAACCCCCCCAAACCCCCCCCCCCTCCTACATGTATGAATGGGAACCAACTGGATCTGCCGTTGCACCGAAAGCCGCTCCAAAAAGCATGCCGCGTTGGAGGGAAGATCAACGACGTCAGGAGCTGTCTGAGAGACCAGCAATAAGGCTGATACCGGTTTAGTGCCACTGGCCGGGGCGGCCGTTGGGAGCTGTCAGCACCATGACGTCACCACGCCAGGCACTCTCTTAGTACCTGGCGCCCAACAGGATGGCTTGAGTGGCTTGGCAGTGAAAGAAGGGCAAACGTCCGAGATGACGAATCACGGGGAAGCGAAATGGACCTCGAGTCTGATCGCAGGCCGTAAGGCCCCCCACACATCGGATCGGATCGGACCTGGTCTTCGTTTGACTACGTATTTATGGTAACGAAGGTAGTCAAACGTTGACTTTGACTACCTGTCCGTTTGACTGCGATATCACAAAAGTATTAACTATGACTTTGACTTTGACTAGTAGTCATAACAACACTAGGTTGTATGTAGTAGTTTAAGCCCTCCATTGGGGTTAAAAATGTACATTTAAGTGTTTTGAATCGTTCTCAGGCCTTAGACAGGGAGAGCTCGACCGATTTCCGGCTCCTAACAGAAACTTTGAAAAGGGCTATTATCTGTTTGTCTCACGGGGTGGCCAGATATGGCCACCCCCCATATTCTACAAATCCATATCATAATCATATTTTTCGCAGTCATATTATTAAAATATGAGTGCGGCTCGGAAATAATATGATATGATATTATATTTGATATTTGGCCGCTGCGTCGCTTGCATACCGGCACTGCGCTCCCACGTTTAAGAGTGAATAGGAAATAAAAAAAAGACAGTAGGATGAATCAGTAGAACATTGGCCGGTTTGGACCTGGATTTAGCAATTGCCTGTTGGTTTGGACCTGTGTTTGCTTATTAATAGGGATACATGGTAGCTAGAAATTCTGGGCTTTCGTCCATGCCTGTAGACTTCTTTCATCCTCCTCAGCTGCTTGAAGTAGAGAGTTGCCTCCAGCCGTTTCTCAACAAGGGACTATAAGCTAAACAGCTCTCAAGTCTCAGCTTAAATTGGCTTTCTGGTCAATTTGCCTCAGTTGTTGGGGCTTCCAAAAATTAGTATACTATATTAGTAGTATAAACTATAAAAGTTTGTGGCTATAATATAAAAGGTTGTGGCTAAACTATAGAATGTTGTGGCTAAATATAAAAGTTTGTGGCTAAAATATAAAAGTTTGTGGCTAAGATATAAAAGGTTGTGGCTAAACTATAGAATGTTGTGGCTAAATATAAAAGTTTGTGGCTAAAATATAAAAGTTTGTGGCTAAGATATAAAAGGTTGTGGCTAAACTATAAAAGTTTGTGGCTAAAATATAAAAGATTGTGGCTAAAATAAAAAAAAGTGTGGCTAAATATAAAACGTTGTGGCTAAAATATAAAAGTTTCTGGCTAAGATATATAAGGTTGTGGCTAAAATATAAAAGTTTGTGGCTAAGATATAAATGGTTGTGGCTAAACTATAGAATGTTGTGGCTAAATATAAAAGTTTGTGGCTAAAATATAAAAGTTTGTGGCTAAGATATAAAAGGTTGTGGCTAAACTATAGAATGTTGTGGCTAAATATAAAACGTTGTGGCTAAAATATAAAAGTTTCTGGCTAAGATATATAAGGTTGTGGTTAAAATATAAAAGTTTCTGGCTAAGATATAAAAGGTTGTGGCTAAAATATTGAACTAATCTATTCAGATATCATCTAAGTTTGAACATACGTATCTAGAACGTAAACAATTTGCCCGCCCGTGTGTCAAATAAGGCCGCCAGATTGCTCCACTAGTGTACGTAATTAAGGCAGTGTCCATTATCTGACCTCTGCCCTGCCTGTCTGACAGTGGGGGTTGGGGGGTCTGGCGCCGGCCGGGGGGGGGGGCTGAGCCAAAATTTTGGGGGAGGGGGGTGGGCACTAAAAAACGCTCAAAAATCAAGAAAAATCGCAATTTTTGGGTAAAAATTGCCAAAAATCGCTAATTTGGGCTGAAATACAGCTAAAAAGTGCTGTTTTGCAGGCGATTTTGGCAATTTTTGTGTGTGAAAGTGTAAAAAATTGCAAAAATTTGCTCGAAAATTTACTTGCCAGAAAAATCTGAGGGGGGGTCGGTGAAATCGTCTCGGGGGGGGGGGGGGGCTGGCCTAAGTCGGGTGGGGGGCAGACCCCCAAGACCCCCCCTGTTACATGTATGTTCGATAGCTTAACAACGTGTTTCATATAGATGCATCACTTCCTCCTATCAATAACGGAACACAAAAAATTGCGCTTGAAGTTGCAAAAACGGTTTCGGACCACTTTTTGGCCGTTTTTTGTGTTTTCTAGTCCTGCCGCGTGAACGTACTACTTTGGCCGTCCCCAGTTAATACTGCTATTTGTGAGATACAGACTGTGCATTGTAATAAAGTTTTTTAAGCTAGCCTAGTACAAAGGATGGAGCCCGAATCGAATTCCCTGGGAGCACTCTATCTCCCAAAAATCGTTAAAACTGCATTTCTGTTAAAGAAACAGGTTTTTTTCATTTCATGTTTGTTTTTAGCTCTTATCCCTCCCTGGGTGAACCCCTGTGCCGCCTCCGGACCCAAAGAACCCATACCTCCCCCAGTGGCGCATCCAAGGGTGTAGGTGGTGTAGACCCACTTTGCGTTGCAGGTAGGAAGAAAAAGTCTTTCAAAAATAAGAGAAACAAATGAATTATGTACTAAAACCATACATGTAACAGGGGGTCTGGGTGGTCTGCCCCCACCCGACTTAGGCCAGACCCCCCCCCCGGATGGGACCCCCAAGACGATTTTTCCGACTCTAGAAAGCACAAAAATTGCCAAAATCGCCTGCAAAACAGCATTTTTAGCTGTATTTCAGCCCAAATTTGCGAGTTTTGACGATTTTTGGCCAAAAAATTGCGATTTTTTCTATTTTTGAGCGTTTTTTAGTGCGCAACCCCCTCCCGCATCGGCGGATGACCTGTTACATGTATGACTAAAACTGCCTATTTTATGCTCAGAATGTCGTTTTTGAAGTGCGTTTTTGAAGGTTAATTTTGCTAAATTTTCTTACCGTGGTATTACAACGGCCCAGGCACTTTCAAAAATTTTTACCCGCCTTGAGAAATTCTGGATACCATATACAGTATATGACAGGTCATCCGCCGAAGGGGGGAGTTGGGGGAGTCTGGCACCGGCCGGGGTCTGAGCCCAAATTTTGGGAGGGATTGGGCACTAAAAACGCTAAAAATCGCAAAAAATCGCAATTTCTCGGCTAAAAATCGTCAAAAATCGCTAATTTTGGCTCAAATACAGCTAAAAATTGCTGTTTTACAAAATTTACGATTTGCAAAATTTTGCTCAAAACATTACTTGCCATAAAAATCTTCTCGCGTGGTCTCCATCCGGGGGTTTGGCTTGGCCTATGTGGCCCCAGGCCGGCCTGTTACCATACATGTAACAGGGGGGTCTGGGGGGGTCTGCCCCCCACCTGACTTAGGCCAGACCCCCCCAGATGGGGACCCCCCCCGGGACGAGACGATTTCACCGACCCCTCCCACCTCCGATTTTTCTGGCAAGTAAATTTTCGAGCAAATTTTTGCAATTTTTTACAACTTCACACACAAAAATTGCCAAAATCGCCTGCAAAACAGCACTTTTTAGCTGTATTTCAGCCCAAATTAGCGATTTTTGGCAATTTTTAGCAAAAAAATTGCGAATTTTTCGATTTTTGAGCGTTTTTTAGTGCCCACCCCCCTCCCCCAAATTTTGGCTCAGACCCTCCCCCCCGGCCGGCGCCAGACCCCCCCAACCCCCCCTCCCCCCATCGGCGGATGACCTGTTCCATGTATGCCTGTACATCTATGATGAGAATGAACGAAACTTAGAGATATAGTCAGTAATAAATCTCACTGTGTGTGTGCAGACACTCTACAATTTGCAGGAAAACAATCTCTGTGTGTTGTTTGAACTGCATGATTGATGGACCTTTTCTGGCCTAAACATTAGTCCCTACTAGCAAAGACAGACTAGATCAATTTTTAATGTGTTTTTCATATTTGCCGATTTTTTAGCAAATACAACAATATTTTACATTATTCTATGCCCGTTTTTATCTTAGGGAGTTTTTGTACTATTTTATATATTTTCAATTAAGTAAGACAGAGAAAACCGTTCCACAAATCCGTAAAAATTTCCACAAAACAATGTGAAATACACAGCATCGACAGATAATTATTATGAGCTGTGCTGAAAGCAATCTATGTGTTGCTGTAGGAATATTTTCAGAAATCGGAGCCTCGGCAGCAATTGGTAGCCTTTTCACAGAGTTTATTAATTAGTTTTGTGGAGCAGATCAGTCTCTCTACACAAACTCACAGACTGATGACCACAGCTGAACTAGCTTTTCTTTTATGTAGGAGTTGTTGTTTGAGTAGAGTCCATCTATTTCTTTTTGGATCCAACACCTCCACTGTTTTCTCTGCATATCTGCCTCCAAATCCACCAACCGCAAACAGTCGAGTCCCGTCCGATAACAAACTGAAGTACGATCTGCTCTTATTCATTGATGGAATTAGAGTCCAAGTGTTGCTGACTGGGTTGTAGCGCTCACACGAGGAGAGAACAAATCCACCACACACATAGATGTGGCCGTTAAGCACTGTGGCTGAGTGAGCATATCGTTCTGTATGCATGGGAGCGACGGCTGTCCAAGAATTTGACAGTGGAGAGTAGCTCTCCACTCTACTCAGCCATCCTCCACTATTCTCCCCTCCGATGGCGTAGATCTGTCCCTCAACTGCCACCAATGCCAGGTTATCTCTCTCAGTTGCCATCGAGGCAGTTGAGCGCCAGTTGTTTTGGTGCAACCGCTCACACGATGACAAATCTTTGCTACTTCCAATTTCTTCTTCTCCACCACACACATAGATTATTCCACCCAGAACGGTGCTGGCATGAGTCATTCGACGTAGTTGCATGTGAGGAGCACTGGAGAGTCGGTTGGTTGAGGGGTCAAAGGTGAGCACACTCTTCACTACTCTGCTTCCATTCCAACCTCCAATGATGTAGACAGTTCCATTCAAGAACTCAGAAGTGTGGACTCGTCTGTTCTGAGGCAGTTGAACGTTGAGCAGAGAGTTGTTGTCTGGATTGTCTGGGTAATACACTTCCATCGATCTCCCTGCTTCATCACCATAACCGCTACTGATCAGAAAGCCAAAGGGAACAGCTGAAAGAAAGAGAATGGAGGGTTGGTAGAAGACTGACTGTAAATGGAGTTAAACAGTTATTTCTTGGTATTTAGCATTGCACCCATTCCACTGATCAGAGTGCAATTACTGTATCTGAGTAAACATTCAAAACGCACATGATACTAAAATTGACTGAATATAATAAACTATGAATGAAGCAGGCTTAGCCTTAGAGGGCTAGGGACGGGAAGTTTTGGCTGTTGGCATGACACGTTTATTAAATAAATGACTAAAATTCGCAATTTTAAGCAGTCGAATAGTGTTATAACAGCTAAAAACAAATATAACATGAGAAAAAACTGCAAAAAATCACTGATTTCCTTGAATCCCAAACAATCGAAAAAGTCAAATTCGCTTACCGAAGGCCTTTTAAGTGGATTTTAAGCTAAAAATTAGTGATTTTCTGGCCAAGTTCATTTAGTAAACTGTATAATGTACTAAGGGAAAGTTGTGGTTACCGAGCTGTTTAGAAAGGTCAATCCCTCACCCCTGAAGACAGTTTAGGACGCCCCAACCACAAAACACAAGTACTACTGGAGATTTCCGCTTATAAGACCACCATAGCTAGAAGACCATGGTCTTTAAATAGGTTTTTGTTTCCAGTTATAGGACCATGGTCTTCTAATAGGTGGTCAGAAAACTGGGTTCATTGACAGCCATTTTCCAGTTAAAAGACCATGGTCTTAGTTAAATTGGCCAATTTTAACACGCAAGTAAATGTTTTTAAAGTGAACAAAAGCCGTCCATCGTTAGAAAGCAAGGGCAGAAGTACATTCGAATGTAAAACATGATGGTCTGGTTTTTGTTTTCGACACAATACAGTACTTTGCTATGCTTCAACACTATTTCCTTCAAAAATTTCAAAGAAAGTTTTACAAATTAACCTTAAAATGGTCAGGAATGCCAGAAACAACCATCTGCGTCAAGATCAATTTAATGTTTGGACAAAAATCCGCTGTTTGGCATTTCAACTATTGGCCAAAATCCTTTTTTTAAGTGAAATAACATTTTCCAGTTACAAGATAATGGTCTTCAAAAGGGCGCCAAAAAGTGACCCTAAATTTGGGCATTTTCCAGTTATAAGACCAGGGGCCTATTTCATAAAACGTTCATATTTATGATTTTATGAGTTATGAGAATATGAGCTCATAGTATGAGTCCTCATAAAGTCGGTTTCACAAAGTTTTGCGCGCACTCATATTTATGATTCCGATTTTATGAGTAATTTTATGAGTCGCAAAAAGAAGAATAAATAAAAAAAGAACAGAAAAATGAGTTTGGCCTTGAATTCGTGTGGAAAACTCTGGTAGCATCTTAGAAAAAATGTCTGGTCGCAAAAGAACGCAAAGAAAACCGTTGTATTGGGCGAAAATTTCGACTCAAAGCATCGAGAGGGAAGGAAAAGCATTTGGCAGAGGTCGACGAGCTTGTGCTGCAAATAAATACCTCGACTCCGCTTTGGTAAAAGTAGAAGGACTGGGCCAAGAAGCCACTGATCCGCAAGCCCAAAACACTGCCTCTAACGAGCATGATTACATCGGACAAACATCCTGTGATCAGGAAATAGACCCTGTTAGAGGCCTCCCCTACTGTCCCACCAGCCATGCCGTTGCCGAACGTCATCAGGTACCTATCTTTTAATTTTTTGCTTGTAAAATTTGTTTTCTTTATCCTTATCGGTTTTCGGTAACCCTGCCCCAGCAAAATTGCCCGTATTGGTACACAAATATGCCAGGGGTTCTAGCTGAAAACTTTTTAGCGATAGATAATGAAAACTTTTCCCAGAATACGATATAAAACCTGAAACTAAACACGTTTGAAGCAGTGTTTTTCACTATTCTGCAGTCGTATGTAGTGTACGCAGGGGATGCTTTGTGAGTTGGGTTCACTTCCGATTTCGATGGAGGTGTTGTAATAAAAACGAGTAAAAAATAAGAGAACCCAATAGAAAGTACTCCAACCCACTCCCCTCCGAGAATAGCTAAGTTTATATCGACGGCCCTTTATGTCAGGAATACAACCGTCCTAAAAACTACTACATTCTCAACTACGTATGTATCTGTGGTGCCTGGTAAATTCCCAAGACCTCCTAGATGTTTAGATAGTTTTCGTCTTTTTCGGTAGATTTCAGTGTTTTCTTACATTTAATTGTCATTGTCAACCGAGATCGGGCGGCCATCAGGCAGACATGTATAGTGGGGGGTCGGCGGAATCGGCCGATATGGTGTGCGTTGGACATCCCTATGGCCCCAAAGTAAAACCCTAAAACAGTTCCGCCCAACTCCCTCTGGGTACCCAGCAATGGCCATCCATGGTTCTCTATGATAGGGGTCATTTTCCATAGTAAAACTCCAAAACACCCCCCACGGAAATGACCTTTTCTCTGGGGGGCGAGCAAACTCAGACCCATGCTATGCAGCGTTCGAAAGCTCACATCATGGGCTTTCAGAATCTGTAATAAAATTTATGGCGTTTTTTGTTGTTCCAAAAATAATCGATCGCGAAATATCCATTAATCACGATTTTATCAGTTTTCAGCAGCCAAATAAAATGGTTTGGCATGAAAATTTGATGAGCATACTAGGTTTTCTGACACGGCAAATTCAATGGCGTGATCCATTTGTGCATAGGACCATGTGATCAATCGATAGCCAGCAATGGCCATCCATGGTTCTCTCTGATGAGGGCCATTTTCCATAGTAAAACTCCAAAACACCCCTCACGGAAATGAACGTTTCTCTGGAACATAAAAAGGATATTTCGCGATCGATTATTTTTGAAACAACAAAAAACGCCATAAATTTTATTACAGATTCTGAAAGCCCATGATGTGAGCTTTCGAACGCTGCATAGCACGGGTCTGCGTTTGCTCGCCCCCCAGAGAAACGTTGATTTCCGTGAGGGGTGTTTTGGAGTTTTACTACGGAAAATGGCCCTTATCAGAGAGAACCATGGATGGCCATTGCTGGCTATCGATTGATCACATGGTCCTATGCACAAATGGATCACGCCATTGAATTTGCCATGTCGGAAAACCTAGTATGCTCATCAAATTTTCATGCCAAACCATTTTATTTGGCTGCTGAAAACTGATAAAATCGTGATTAATGGATATTTCGCGATCGATTATTTTTGAAACAACAAAAAACGCCATAAATTTTATTACAGATTCTGAAAGCCCATGATGTGAGCTTCCGAACGCTGCATAGCACGGGTGAGAGTTTGCTCGCCCCCAGAGAAACGTTCATTTCCGTGAGGGCTGTTTTGGAGTTTTACTACGGAAAATGGCCCTCATCAGAGAGAACCATGGATGGCCATTGCTGGCTATCGATTGATCACATGGTCCTATGCACAAATGGATCACGCCATTGAATTTGCCATGTCGGAAAACCTAGTATGCTCATCAAATTTTCATGCCAAACCATTTTATTTGGCTGCTGAAAACTGATAAAATCGTGATTAATGGATATTTCGCGATCGATTATTTTTGAAACAACAAAAAACGCCATAAATTTTATTACAGATTCTGAAAGCCCATGATGTGAGCTTTCGAACGCTGCATAGCACGGGTCTGAGTTTGCTCGCCCCCCAGAGAAACGTTCATTTCCGTGAGGGGTGTTTTGGAGTTTTACTATGGAAAATGGCCCTCATCAGAGAGAACCATGGATGGCCATTGCTGGCTATCGATTGATCACACGGTCCTATGCACAAATGGATCACGCCATTGAATTTGCCATGTCAGAAAACCTAGTATACTCATCAAGTTTTCATGCCAAACCATTTTATTTGGCTGCTGAAAACTGATAAAATCGTGATTAATGGATATTTCGCGATCGATTATTTTTGAAACAACAAAAAACGCCATAAATTTTATTACAGATTCTGAAAGCCCATGATGTGAGCTTTCGAACGCTGCATAGCACGGGTCTGAGTTTGCTCGCCCCCCAGAGAAACGTTCATTTCCGTGAGGGGTGTTTTGGAGTTTTACTATGGAAAATGGCCCTCATCAGAGAGAACCATGGATGGCCATTGCTGGCTATCGATTGATCACATGGTCCTATGCACAAATGGATCACGCCATTGAATTTGCCATGTCAGAAAACCTAGTATGCTCATCAAGTTTTCATGCCAAACCATTTTATTTGGCTGCTGAAAACTGATAAAATCGTGATTAATGGATATTTCGCGATCGATTATTTTTGAAACAACAAAAAACGCCATAAATTTTATTACAGATTCTGAAAGCCCATGATGTGAGCTTTCGAACGCTGCATAGCACGGGTCTGAGTTTGCTCGCCCCCCAGAGAAACGTTCATTTCCGTGAGGGGTGTTTTGGAGTTTTACTATGGAAAATGACCCCTATCATAGAGAACCATGGATGGCCATTGCTGGGTACCCAGAGGGAGTTGGGCGGAACTGTTTTAGGGTTTTTCTTTGGGGCCATAGGGATGTCCAACGCACACCATATCGGCCGATTCCGCCGACCCCCCACTATACATGTCTGCCCGATCTCGGTTGGCAATCACAATTAAAACCATCTAGAGCCCAAAATGTAAAATTATCTTGAGCGGTTTCTAGTGGTTTCTAGCCTGCTTTACGCTTTTAACCGATTTTTCAGCGACTTTTAGTCCCGAAATTTGAGCTCAGCAGAAGAAAGACTATCCGGGCCACCCGGGCTCAAACTCTAAACCCCTCCTTCTTTGACGCTGACCTGTTACGTATGTGCAATAGTGCGTACAGACTTAAACGTAGAACGCTTCTGCACCACCACAATCTTTTCGCAAAAGTAGGAAAAGAGAAATAATATCGGCTTTAACAAATTTGAAACTGAAATTTCCCTGTCTTTTTAAATCGGCTATTGGTTTTTACTCGATATGGATGTGGATTGATTCCCATACGTACACTTTGTATTTGTACGATTTAGCATCGCTTCACATAAGAAACTACGTATTTAGCTATTTCAGTGTGAACAAAAAATCAGCGGCCAGTTCCTGGGGAAACCGAACATACTAGCTGACGCTCGAAATTTTCGGAAGGAAGAAGAGATACATAGGTCCGCCGGTCTGGACCATCAAGTCGTAAACGGATTTAGGGGTGTCTAGCAATGTCTGCTCATGTTCTTCAGCTCTACAAGTCACAATAACTGTTTGTGTGCATTTGAACGTGTTTGTTTTTGTTCGATTTGCTTCCATTATAAAACTTTCTTTGAACTAACAAAACTGAAACCGATACAATTTGTTCAAACTTCAAACAGGCAGCATGTACAGTACAGCATGAGAGCATGTACAACTACCGAAATTGGTTGATCAGGCGATGTCTGGCTTTAAGAATTTCTTGCGACAGCCGAAAACACTCCTTGAACTTTGCAGGCTCTTCAGGATAATGTGAAAGTTATCCTGGGTCGAAAGACACGTTTTCTCCTTGGCCGCTCATCTTGGTTTTTTCTCACTGTAGCTGGACGAATCATTATTCGAGCATTTCTTTGAGATAGAACAACTTTACACTGGAAAAACAAAATTTTATGAGTCACCTACCGACTCATAAAATGCTAGGAACACACAGTCATAAATCATAAAATCATAGTATGAGGCAAAACATTTATGAAACAGGCGCCCTCATAAATTCGATGATTTTACTCATATTTATGAGATATGAGCTCATACTTATGAAAGTATGAGTTTACCTTTATGAAACCGGTGTTCTCATAGAATCATAGAAAATCTGTCATAATATGAGCTCATAACTTTTATGAAATCGGCCCCAGGTCTTGTAAGTGGAAAACTCCGGTATTTAGTAGTGCCTCCAGTACTAACAAACTGCTCAAAAATCACCAATTTTTAACTTAGATTCGCTTCCAAAAGCGTGAATACCTAAAACAAGCCCAAGGGCAAATTTACAGAAAAACCCACTAGAAAAAGTTTGATTTACTATTAGCGCTTTCTCGTATTATATTTTATAATTACTTTCTATTAGGACTCAATTTTACTCTTTACTATTATTTTGCTATTAGTGAAATATCAGGTTTCAGTACAGTTACAATATAAGTTCTGTTTTAGCTTTACTATACTATAGTAAAATAGGACTGTAATGCATGAAAACGACTGTTTTTGGTCCACCCACTCCCCAGAAGGTCGACCAACTGAAATCCTATTTCAGCCAACCCTCTCACTCTCTGAATGGACGAGATAGGTAGAGTGTAGAGGTTGGTGATAGAACAGTAAGTGTACCTTCTTTGGTTCTGTTAATAACGGTGAACTCAAGTCTGACCATGCGGTCTTGCCGAGTGTCGTAGACCCACAGAGGACTCGTCCAACCTGCAGATCCTGAACAGAACTTATGTAGCTTACCTATCATCTACATGCATGCACAGTAACAGGTATTTACAGAAAATCTTTTGCGCTAAAACACTGAATTTCCGCGGTCCAACGCTAAGGATTTAGGCATTTCCAAAGCCAGTGGCTAGGAAATTCAACAATAGCAATGGGGATTTACAATTTTTAGCAATTTTCTGAAATAGTTTTATTGTTTCACTCGAATGGAATTCGTTTCTATAAATAATTTCGGTTAAGCGAAATGCATGTGTACTAATGGTGACCTAATGAACGGTGACAAAACGAAATACATGTAACAAATTATCCGCCGAAGGGGATAGGTGGGATGGGGGCTCTGACCCCAAATTGTAAGGGGGCTTGGGCACTTAAAAAACTCTCATAAATTGCTAATTTTAGCTCAAGTACAGCTAAAAAGCGCTGTTTTACAGCACTACCATCTATGGTACAAAATCTGAACAGAGTTGTACCATATATGGAACCGGTACCGGTATCGGTACCAATATGAAGGTAGCGGCACCAATATGGTTATGGTACCACCACAGGCCCGAACGTGGGGGTACTTCGACACAACATCAGTAATGGACATGGTGCCATGTCGTAGTGCAGGGTGTCTAAAAAAGGAACCGTTTCTTCGACTGCACCAAAACGTTAACATGAAATTCAAATTATGTTTACAACCACGTTTCAAGTGTCAGTGACGGTGGTGAAGGTTGGCAGCAACTACATTGCTCAGCCAAAAGAAACGTCTCCATTTCAGACACCTGCATCAGGTACAAGCAGACACAACTGTCTTACCCTGTCCCCTTCCTGTGGTGTGTGAGTTGTTGGCCACCCGAAAAAGCGCACACCATCTGAAAGTTATGACAGTGTATAGTAAGCCGAATTCAACTACATAGAATTTAGAGCTATTATGGCATAGAGCGTTTCAGTGGTTACTATCAAAGACAAATACGTTTTCAACTTAAACCTGGGCCCGGATGCCTGGGAGGTTGCACTAAAACAGATTTTCGGGTGTTTTAAAGGTTTTTGAAATTTTTGGACCCATAGCCCCACTGAAACCGACATGACCACTAGTCTACTACTGTACCTACAGATCTCCGCCACCAGTTAGGGGCCGTCCATAAACGACGTTGTTCCAGAGGGGGAGGGGGGTCCGCTGAAATGTGACGATAGACGACGCACCAGGAGGGGGAGGGGGTTAGCTTAGCACAATAAACGATGTCGCTTTTTTTCGGAACTTTGAATGTAATATTTTCGATTTACGTACATTCTGTCAAAGATTTCTACATTCAGAAAAGCTTCCCAGAGTGGCTGAAGGGATCTATCAAATTAATTGTACAGTATGGCAACAAGAAAAAATGACAGTACTGCATGTACTGCACATTTATCGGGGGGAGGGGTAAACGGAAAACGATGTTGCCTAGGGGGGAGGGGGTCCCCAGAAACGACGCAAATCCGATGGGATGGGGGAGGGGGTCCGAAAAATCGTGATTATGGAACGACGTCGTTTATGGACGGCCCCTTAGATGTACGACAAAGGTTTCCAGAGTACCATGAGCCTCTGAATTTGAGATACAGGGGGAAATAGAAAATAACTTACAGTGCAATGAGAAAGTAGTGTAGGGTCATCGTTCAGAATTGGAGTGCGGCAGCTCGACTGTGTCGGTGGGTAGAAGTGGTGTGACTGGCAAGTAGGTGCAGTTTAACTGAGAAAACCAGTCTGCCCACACACTCGAAAGAGACGCTTTTTTGTGTCTTATCGATGAGATGGAAAGAATGTGACCTTTTTCAACAAGTCCGGTTTGCTTGATGGATGAGCGCTGACTGAACTTGATTAGAGAGATGCAAGTTCTGTGAGTAATTGAGAGCGCGGCAATGGTTTTTCTTTCAACATTGAACTGGGCTAGTGAAATAACGGACATAGTTGTCGTCTACGGTCGCACAGACAAAAAACGTTCTTTGGGACGGCTTACGGTCAACACGTATTTCTGTAGATTTCTTCATTTAAGGCTGGTATTTACAATATTTCTCTCTGGCTAAAGACGTTAAGAGTCGGTCTCTGACTCAATCTACCCTTGGTATTAAAGTTGGATTTTTGACTTTCACCGATTTAGCCCAAACTTGGTGTGTTAATAGGACCCAATGAGTTTTCCTTGAATTCAGAAGGATAACTTGATTCGACGCTCCAACTTGAAGTTATACGCTCCCAAAGTAATAGGAGTTGCGATCTAATGTTTTGGGGTTTTTCTACACATTTATGTATCTATAAAATCGACCAGTCAAATTGCAAAAATTCTAAAAATATTTTTGACCCTCTTTGACCCCTGAAAACCCCCAAAGCCCCCTGTTGCAGATGTTTTCATTTGATAATTTTGTAGCGCTATTATTTCTACATCAAGTGGCGTAGTCATATCAGGTGTTTGAGGTGAGCGAAAACGTCTAGACTACTTAGAAGCATAAAAAATCGGTTCAAAAATCAGTATTTTGCTTCAGTTGGCTGAATAACGCAGACAGACAGGCAAATATGTAGAACAATCTGTACGACTATGCCCTGATGAAATTTAAGAGCCAATGTCTGACTCAGGCGACCCATAAGTAGCGCGCCGGCCAGTGTAGAGACTAACTAAGACTTGTATCCTTTTATTGTTATAAAAGGAAAGGAATAAAAGTACTCTGCTCTTTCTGTTGAGCATCACTACCCCTGTTTATTTTGGAGTCAGATAAAACAGTCAGCCCCCAGAAAGACTTTTGTGGTCCGCAACCGCCACAAAGGGGGGCGAAAAAGAATTTTTTCTGGAAACGAAAATTTGACAAAAGTTTCTTAAAGCAGTCTAAACGTACTCTAAACCCCCCAATTTTTAAGTCCGAATTACTAGTAGTTGGAAAACCGGACTTGGAAATATTCGACCTGAGAAAAGTGCGAAAATTTTGCGACCGGGACATGTTTGACCTCAATTTTCTCACGCGCCCGGGGGGGGGGAAAAAAAAACGCCACAAAAAAAAAGAGAAAAAATAGCGCAACGATTTTCTGAAATAAAAAAACGGGGTTGGGGGTTCCAGACGAGCTAGGGGGGCGCAAAGGGGCGAAAAATTTTTTTTTCTGAAAACGAAAATTTGACAAAAGTTTCTTAAAGCAGTCTAAAAGTACTCTAAAACCCCCAATTGTTAGGTCCGAATTCCGAGTATGAAGCGAGAAATTAGACTTTGAAATTTTGGTTCCATAGTTAAGCGGACCGATTTTCGGAAGGCTATATCTCAGGACAGGAGCGTCAGATCCACTAATCCTTTGCAGCTGAAAGATAACTCATAAGGCCGCGTCAGTGGCTCAGTGGGTAGCTCGCTGCCTCTGAGTCACGGCGGCCGCTGCATCCCTAGTGGTTGTAGTGGTTCATCCTCTCGGCGTGGCAAGTTTCTTGCTGCAAAGAGTTGGTCGTCGGCACAACGCTCCACCCAGGCCACCGAAAGCTGGTTACAGCGAGTAGATAAAATGGGAACCAACTGGATCTGCCATTGCACCGAAGCCGCTCCTACAGCATGCCAATTTGGAGAAAGATCAATGACGTCAAGTGCTGGCTGAGACGACACAACAAGGCCAATACCGGTGGGGCCAACGGCCGGGCGGCAGTGGACGCTGTCAGCACTTTGACGTCAATGCGCTAGGCGCTCTCTTAGTGCCTGGCGCCCAACAGCATGGCTAGAGTGGCTTGGCAGTGAAAGAAGGGCAAACGTCCGAGATGACGAATACGGGGGTTGCGCAATGGACCGCAGAGGTCTGAGCGTAGGGCCGTAAGGTCCCCCCCACACATCGGATCGGATCGGATCGGATAACTCATAAGTATGTACATATTAGTGTGCCAACCTACTGTACATCTCTCTAGCTCAAAGTTTCAATTTTGGGTCTGAATACTGAAACTCGATGCGGCCAGAGAACGACTCTTAAAGTTTCACTAAACTTTGAAGAATTTATTTATCTTTCATTTAAAACAAGATTCATTGAAATCGGTTGAGATTGCGGTTGCTACTGTAAAAAATCTGCAAGTTGTTTTTTTGACAGATCCCGTATGGTGCCAGTACCATAAGTGGCGTTGAATGGCAGACTGTATCGTGTGGATAAAAATGCGAGGTAGAACAATTCCATCCACAGCACTCACAATGTAGAGTGCGGTATGGCGGTGAAAGCAATGTTTGCACTTGCTCATGATTCACTTCACTTCACTTCACTTCACTTCACTTCACTTCACTTCACTTCACTTCACTTCACTTCACTTCACTTCACTTCACTTCACTTCACTTCACTTCACTTCACTTCACTTCACTTCACTTCACTTCACTTCACTTCACTTCACTTCACTTCACTTCACTTCACTTCTTCACTTCACTTCACTTCACTTGGTCTGCTTCAGAGGCTGTGAACGATAGTCTCTGAGCTAAAAATAATGTTTCAGTTATATAAGAGGCCGAGCGAATAAGCCAAGTAATCGAAAACTAATCTACATTGTATGTATGTATATATGTGTTTGTCTTACCAATTCGTCCAGTTTGCTTTCAATTGATTCAAGTCGTTTCTCGAATTGATCTTTCTGTTCACTGATCTGCTTTTGCAAAGCATTCAAGGCAGTTTTCTGAAACGATTACAATTAGAATGAAATTAAATCCGCAATCATTTTCTTTCTACCGCTTCATGCAGCTGTTGGCTGTACCTTTCTTCACCGTGCCTGTCCAGTGGTTCCGGCGTTGTAGATTTAGTTTCAGAAGTTGACGAGTGCGCTGGTGCACTTGTCGTTGGAACTTCAGCTTTGGCCACTCTGCTTCCCACCTGCATAGCGCATACACATGCAGAAACTCACGGATGTGCAGTGCTGGTGCAACCTACCTCAGTGGTTGAAGAAAGTGATCTTTCCAACTGAACGAGTTGATTGAACATCTAGACAGAAGAGTTGTTTTTGTTTGCATTATCACAGTCTGGCACTTAACGCCGTTTATGGTACTGGCACCGTATATGGAACCCCTACCCATGGCCACGGGTGCCTGTACCAAATATGGTGTCCGTCCATACTATATATAGTGATAGTGCAATGAATGCTACCACTACCATATATGGTATGAAATCTGAACGCAGTAGTACCATATATGGTACCGGTACAGGTACCAATGCCAAGGTAGGGGTACCATATTTGGTGCCGGTGCCATAGTAGTGCACAAAAACAATGTCCTCTCCACTTTTTGGGTTCACTAAAATCACTCTTTTTCAATCAATTCTCAACGAATTTGAACCAAATTTGGAGGGTATGTGGCCAATTAGTCCCGGCTACCTGTGCTAGCGTTTCGGCGCGAAAATTCAAATTTTGGCGGGAAATTCAAACGAAAATACGAAAATCATATGGTCTCATAAAAATGGCTCTTACTCAACAAATACAAAATCTACGCTCTTGAAATCACGGCCGCTTATAGACCCAATATAAGTGCAATTTTATGTAGTAGTTTCAAATCACTCGCTCAAATTACGCGCGAGAATTCGATTTTCAAAGTACAGCTGGTAGGTACCACCAAATTTCAGGTAAGTCCAGGTTCAGGTATCTCGAAAATCCAATTTCAGGTTCAGGTTCAGGTTCAGGTTCAGGTACATTTTGAAAAACTACCCAGGTGTCAGGTTCAGGTTCAGGTACTTTCAAATAAAGACACAAATTTTCGGCGATGGTGATGTTGGTTGTTCTTCTGCATGTTTTCCTAATTTCCAAATTGTTGAGAAGCATTTTCCATTTTTTATATTTTCCATTTTCGAACTTTCCAACTTCTTGGGGAGGCGATTTGTGCCCGCCCGCTTTTTGCGGCATGACGGACCGATTGCCATTGTAGTAGGAAACCCCCACGCACTCACCGCACGTTCATTTCAAACTCTAAGTTCCGGTATTAAGTTAAGGCTCAGGCTTACATAAGTTCTACTAGCTGACGTTTAAGCTTACGTTCAACAATCAAACTAAAGCTTAGGCTTAGGCATAGAGGAAGACAAGCTTTCATAAGGGCAATTTCCGGATGGGGGCTTTTCCCTATAATCGCCTTCATTTTTTAGTTACAGTACACGTAGGTGAAGATAATGTGCATTAGACGCTTCACGCACACCATTTTTTGGAACAAAACTGTAGAGCGTCAAGCAATATCTGATCTAACCAATTCCAAAAGTTGACAGTACGTGCTACTTGTACCGGGAAGTTTAAGACAAAAATTACCTGAAAAGTACTGTAATTTTAATAGTGAAATTTTATTTTAATTTAATATTAATATAATAGAACTAGCCGATTTTAATTTTAATTTAATATTAATATAATAGTTCCCTGTTAATTTTAATTTAGATTTAATTTTAATACTATTAAATGACAATTTTAATAGTATTTTAATAGCATTTTAATAGTATATTCTAAAATGCAGTTTTGGAGACACTTCAGCGAACCGGCAAAACAACATCTTTTGCTTGAAGTTGCTAGTGTTGGTTCAAAATTTAATCTGAGATGCAAATCAGAAGCATTTTTTCCGTGGAAATTTATAACTATTTTTAAAAATGACTCTGTCTGAACCTGGTTTTAAATTGCATTTGAACACAACCTAGCCATCTATTGATGCATACAGTAGTTAAAGCGAAATTTTTGAAAGGAAAGACTTACATAGGTTATTGACTAGATTCAGGTCCTTTTGTCATTCATGCCCATTAGTGGGAAAAGTTCTACTATTTGCAACTGAAAACACATTCGAGATTCAGAGGGCACTCAGAAATCTTCAAATCTTTCGTCATTTTCTGTGGTAAAATTATGATTTAAATAGTACTGTATGTAGGTAACTCCTTCCTTGATTGTCAAACAAGGTTTAAAACTATTAAAATGCTATTAAAATACTATTAAAAATAAATTTTAATATTCAGCCCCTCTGTGTATTTTTAATTTAATTTAATATAATAGTAGGCCATCTATTTTAATATTAATATAGATTTAAGACGTGATTTCTGTAAATACCAACTTCCCATAGGTACAGTTGCCCCAACTTTGTTGGATCTTTGAACTTTATATATCGTTGGATAGCCCTTCTCTCACGTAGTAAGAAACCACATTTGAATTTTTCAATTTCCCTCCTTCTTTTGAAAAACGATGGGAAAACGCCAAAAATGGGTTTCCGACCATAACTTCTGAACGAAACAACATTTTGTAAAACTACGCACACCATTCAATTGCTCAGGAAAATCTGCATCAGATAAACTATAAACTTATTTTATACAACGAATTTTTTTACCCAAAAATTTTGAATTTATACTTTCATAAGCACAAATTTTTCGGTTTTTGACCGATTTCATGGTCTAAACCTGAAAGGCCACAGAATTTTATTTGTTGTTTTAGAAACTAACTCTATTTAGCATCGAATTAACACCTTAATTTGAAAATCGGAATGTACCCCTTTTTCGCTATTTTGCATTTTAGGGTGCCCACTCACTCAAATCCACCAACTGTCGATCAAAGGTTTTTGGCCATAACTCGCGAACCGAGAGGCGCACATCAAAATCGAATCCACCATTCGATTCGCCATCAATTTCTGCATCAGATACACTGTTATTGTTAGACTCTACTCAAACATTTAGTGAAAAAACTTGGATGCACATATTTTCCTTAGTTGATATTGCAATCATTTGCTTAGGTTTTTTATTATTTGTGGCTTATACGTGCGATGCCACAGAATTTTATTTGCTGTTTGGAAAACTAACTGTATTTAGCATCGAATTAACCCATTAATTTGAAAATCGGAATGTACCCCTTTTTCGCTATTTTGCATTTTATGGTACACACTCACAGAAGGTGGTCAACTGAAAATCAACGGTTTTCGGCCATAACTCATGAACCGAGAGGCGCACTTCAAAATCTTCTACACCATTCGATTCGCCACTAATTTCTGCATCAGGTACGCCATAATGTTACTCTACTTTAATTTTTAGTGCCAAAATTTGGATTTTTTCCTTTTCCGTAGTTGAACTTAACTAAACAGGCGTTATGTTACACTAGGTTTTTTGTGATTTCTAAGTAAGTAAGTAAAGTTTATTGAAATACAGGTCAGCCGCAATTGTTCTTTGCTTTAGTTATGAGAGGGGCTGGGACGATCTCCGGCTCTAATGCCCTCCCAAAAATGTTCCATCCCGGAAAAAACCGATAAAGAGTATCGACTACCTAATGCATAGCTGTGTGTTTGTTCAATAGGCTCTCATTCTATTGTTTAGAATGCGCTTTTAAACTAAACTTAAAAGTCAAGAAGCCACAACCGCGTTATAAGTAAGATAATCACATCTTTCGATCCTGATTTGTAACTGTTTGCCCTGTTCTGTGTATAGCTAGGATACCTGGTCCAAGTGTGATCAAATCATGTACACGTAGTTAAGATAACGTCCAGAAAACGTCAAACCTATCAAACTTCCTTTTGGCAATAGCCAAACAAGAATGAAAGCACTGTTGTATTAATTCAGTAAGCTTAGTTTGTATATGGAAAATAAAAAGACCCAAATTTTGGCACTAGAAATTCAAGTAGAGTAACATTATGGCGCACCTGATGCAGAAATTAATGGCGAATCGAATGGTGTGGAATATTTTGAAGTGCGCCTCTCGGTTCATGAGTTGTGGCTGAAAACCGTTGATCGACAGTTGGTGGATTTGAGTGAGTGTGTACCATAAAATGCAAAATAGCGAAGAAGGGGTACATTCCAATTTTCAAATTAATGGGTTAATTCGATGCTAAATACAGTTAGTTTTCCAAACAGCAAATAAAATTCTGTGGCATCGCACGTATAAGCCACAAATAATAAAAAACCTAAGCTAATGATTGCAATATCAACTAAGGAAAATATGTACATCCAACTTTTTTCACTAAATGTTTGAGTAGAGTCTAACAATAACAGTGTATCTGATGTAGAAATTGATGGCGAATCGAATGGTGTATTCGATTTTGATGTGCGCTTATCGGTTCATGAGTTATGGCCGAAAACCGTTGATCGACAGTTGGTGGATTTGAGTGAGTGGGCACCATAAAATGCAAAATAGCGAAAAAGGGGTACATTCCGATTTTCAAATTAAGGTGTTAATTAGATGTTAAATAGAGTTAGTTTCTAAAATAACAAATAAAATTCTGTGGCCTTTCAGGTTTAGACCATGAAATCGGTCAAAAACCAAAAAATTTGTGCTTACGAGAGTATGAATTCAAAATTTTTGGGTCGAAAAATTCATTGCATAAAATAAGTTTATAGTTTATCTGATGCAGAATTTTCTGAGCAATTCAATGGTGTGCTTAGTTTCACAAAATGTTGTTTCCTTCTGAAGTTATGGTCGGAAAACCATTTTTGGCGTTTTCCCATCGTTTTTCAAAAGAGGGAGGGAAATTGAAAAATTCAAATGTGGTTTCTTACTACGTGAGAGAAGGGCTATCCAACAATATATAAAGTTCAAAGATTCAACAAAGTTGGGGCAACTCTACCTATGGGCTCATGAAAAAGTCGGTTATTACAGAAAACCAGTCTTAATACTATTAAAATGGCACTATTAATAATAGTTTTATTTTAATATTAATATATTTAAATAACAGTACTGAAAAGTAGGCACAGGGAAAACGTCTTTTGAGATACGGTTACTGCGATCTATTAACGTAGAGTTACAGATCGCATAACAAGATCGCATTTAGCGTAGTAACGATGTGATAATGCGGCGCGGCGCCTCTGACTGATGATGCGTTAAATGAGATCTGCTAATATACATTTACAGATCATCTGCAACAATCGCATTAGCAGATCAAGTTAACCGTGCTACAACAGTCAGCACTGCGTTCTGGAATGGCTTTGGTTGACTCGTATTTAACGCATTTAACGTATTAACGATGTGCTAATGAGATCTTTGTAGACAGACCGTCTTACGATAGTTAAATACGATGACAAGCTACGGTTAATGTAGTTACAAGGCACGGTTAATGCGATGACAAGCTACGGTTAATGCGATTACAAGGCACGGTTAATGCGATCTCTAACTGTACATTAGCAGATCGCAGTAACCGAATCTCAAAAGACGTTTTCCCTGTGAGGTACCGACCTAGTAGGTGTCAGGTAAGTACATTTATTTTCAAGTAGGTTCAGGTTCAGGTTCACAATTTTCAGGTTAATACCCAGGTTTCAGATTCAGGTTCAGGTATACCTACGAACTGTAGTTCAAAGCTAACATTTTGAGGTTCACTAAAATTACATTGACGCAAAAATTCAAATTTTTGGCGGGGAAATTTAAACGACTATGTGAATATCATAAAATGGTCTTATAAAAAAAACGGCTCTTACTCAAGAAATACAAAAGCTATGCCCGTGAAATCACGGCCGCTTACACAGTAGAACCAATATAGGGCAATTGTATGCAGAAGTTTCAAAACCCTCAGTGTTTTCCATTTTCAAGACCTCTGAAAAAGCTCCATTGAGGTGCTGCTGGCAGATCCGAGCGGTGTGTGCAGGAGGGGCCGGCCGAACGTGGGATACCATATATGGTAACCACCAGAGCCCCCAAACCCCCAAACACGAATATATGGTGCCACTAGCCTAGGTACCGGTACCATAAAGGGCGCTAAGTGCTTGACTGTATCAGAGGAGAGTATCGTTTCCCTACACTGCTGAAGTATGCATCCCAATTCTGAACGCAAGTGGAAACGGGTGCACACTCCTCCGTTTTGGTACCTTTTTCTGACCGCCTGTCAGGAATTCAGCGAGTCCATTGTCTTCTATTTCGCGTAGACTGGCGACCTGACAACCCTGCTGACGAAAGAAGTCAATTAAGGTTTTTCTCACTTCGACCAAAAAACTTCTTCCACTTCCATCTATTTCTACGGTCTGTTCTTCAGTTGGACCTTGTTCAGAAGCAGTCTGACTGACGATGCCTGGCAACTTTGGCTTAAACCTGAAGTATGAAACTATCAGCCTTTCACAAAGACAACGTCTGTTTTGCTCTTACGATTGCCTGACAAAGCAATGTCTGCCAGAGGCATTCAGCATCTGCAGTTGTTTCTTAGTGACCCAATTATTGGTCAGATTGACCTCCAGTTGTGCAGCGGTGTTTGGCAGCACCTGAGCCAGCAGAGTAACAGTGTCAAATGTCAGCACATCATCAGTGAGGTACAGGTACTTGAGACTAGTCCAGGTCTGCAGCAGGTTGCACAAATGCTTGAACAAGTCAAAGTGCTTTAGTAAGTTTGCTCCACAGTAACCGAATTCTTCTAGACGTTGATCATGTGCAGCCTGGATTATCATTCTCAGCTCATCCTTTGTTAGTCCAGTGCACTTGGTCAGAGCCAGTGTACGTGGCTGAGCTGTCTTCATCCAGCCAACCAACTCCTGACTGTCATTTGTGCCAAACGCGCCTGACTTCAGCATAACGTTCTTTATGCAGTGGGTTGCCAGGACAGGAAACACGGATTGAAGACTGTTTCCTGCGGGAGGGGTCTGTTTGGGGTACTTCACATGGGAGGTGGTAAGCGGGCTCTTTGGTATCCGGGAAGGGGAAGGGGTGAGTGTCGCGTAAAGAGGCGGGGTAGAAGAGTCGGCATCAGGGTTTGGCCTGGTGCAAGCAGCAGGCACAGGGAACGGGGGAGGTGGGCTCCGTGAAAAAAAAAAAAGAAAAAAGGATCTGGGCGAAGAGAGAGGGGAGGGTGGTATTGAGGTGGGATGGGCGTGCGCCACGCGCCATGGACCAAAAAAAAGGGAGGGCTGGGCCTCCGAAAAACACCCTTACTTGTGCACTGCTGATGCTTCAGGCCACCCACGAAGCTGTTGTGCGCAGTATTCCAAGTGGGGCGAAATTATTAGGCTTCCACCTTTATTTTGAAAGTCCTGACGAAACAGCTTGAGAGTTTGTGCTACCATGACCAGATTGCAGGAATCAGAAGCCTGTGATATGTTAACTAGCATCAGATTAGGTATTGTTTTCAGATAGAAGAAAGGGTCAATTCCAGGTTCCAAACTGTACAACTTGTCAGCCGCAGCCTGGCACTGTTTACCAAAGATGATTTTGTACACGGCCACGTTATGTGAACGGGTGTCAACGAATTTTTCCTCGTCTTGCAGCAGGAGAGCGACCTCAATCAAAAATTGTAACACTGCATTCAGCTGCATCGGATTGAAATGTTGCAGTGGCTTAAATGCAGCAGGTGCTTGCTGCAGTGACTGAAGTATCTGTGTGCTATACATGTCAAGACGGGGCAACAGTGCCAACTCATTGTAGATCAGGAGTCCAGCAAAGAATTCCTGTACAGTTTTGTGGTAGAAGCTGTACCATCCAATCCATCCGGACTCTGTCCACCACATTTCCTTGATCAGCAGACCACTCAAAGCGGATGGCTCAGTGCCCTGCTGATTGGCATTTCTCAAGCCATGCTCTAGAAGATCAGTTTCTGTGAAGACCAATCGGTAAGGCTCATCTTCAGTCAGTAGCCCACTGAGCGCCAGGTTTCCGAGGTTTTTGACTAGGTCCGACTTCCTCCAGTCTACTCCAATCACAGTTTCTTCTAGCTTTCCTTCAGCTTGTGCTCTAGTGACCATAAAACCTATGAATGCATCGTAGACCTCAGCAATGTAATCTGTCTTCAGCAACTTAAGGCTGGCAGTGCAAACAAAGTACAACTGTAGCGGAATACGACACACTTGACTCAACTTCGGTTTGTGCTTGAGATGCCAGAGCACATGGTCAGCTTCCTTCTTTTGCTGCTCTTCAGGCAAATGGCTGAAGTGCTTAAAGATGTAGTCCTTTTGCTGGTCCTTGTCGAACCCCTTCAGCACAATAAGCTGGTGAGGAGCCATAATCGTTTCAGCTTTATATGGTCTGCATGTGACCAACACATCAAACGGTAGAGCTTGGCTTTGCGCAGTTTGAAGGAATCGATCCAATTCTTGGCAGTTGGCATTCGACTCATCGAAACCATCCAAGATAAGAAGCATTTTGGTGCCTTTTGACGCTAAGCTAACAAGTTGGCCCTCAATATCTTCCACATAAGGCAGTCTGGCTTTGCTCCATTGAACCGCGATGTCCAAGACATTTGAGGCAGAGCCGACTTCTTTGAGTCGGCTGCAGAGAATGACATCATAGTTGGCCATCTTTCCCAGTGCCCAGTCTAACGCCAATTTCATCATCAGTAAACTTTTGCCGGCACCCGGTTCACCTTTGACCACACACAGTGGAGTCTGCCTGAGTGCAGCTTGAATGCACTCCAGATAGTCCGTTCGGACCTCACCAACAGGTTGGCCATTCTTCACGTTCACCATTTGCATGTTCACCCAGACAGCTTCGAGATCGAAGCAGGTGTCATCTGAGAAAGGCAGTGGGCGGAAGTTGCTGAACAGCACTCGGTAGAATCGCTTAAGCTGTGCGATAACTGGAGACTTGAGTGGATCTGACACCGATCCAGCAGCATGTTGGAGACCTTCGGTTAAATTCTGTTGGTTGATCTGTGCCAGGGCCATGGTTAGCGGCTCAAGCGATGTTGCCCTGCATCTGTAGAACTCGATCAACTCTACCATTCGTTCTTGTGATGTAACCTGAATGAAGATTGATTTCCCAGGCATTTCACTGGACAATGCAAACCCTTTGCATTTTGCAACTTTCTTCAACTATGATGTTTGGGTACTAAGGCAAAGCAAATTCTATTCTCCATGTAGGCATTCGTTACACTCTGCCTTGATGGCAATGTTACTTAAACACAAACGACAGTGTGGAATTAAGTTACTAGTCAACAAAGTAGTGACCTAAAATTATGAAATTTGAATTTCAATTCTATTACAATTAAATTATGGAACCGCGAAAATTTCAATTATGCACTTTTTTCAATTACTTCTCCAATTTTTTTGAAAATTGTCGTATTTTTACTGTTAAGATAAAGTGATAGGACTTGGAAACATGTCCATGTAAAAGCTTAGAGTCAGCTGGCTGGGCTGCTAGCCAACCAGGCAAGAAAGTTTTAAAAAGTTACCTTTAAATAACGCATAAAATGGTATTCTGGGAGAATATTTGCAGTTAGTTCATTTCTATATCAGTACACAATCTAAAGGTTTTTTGAGCAACATCACATCACTTCCTAGCAGGGATGTGAGGTGTGTTTTTTCCGGTTTTTTTTTCGAAAAAAAACCCGATTTTTTCCTAAGGGTTGGGAAAAACATAAATCGCGGAAAAAACTCAAGCTAAAAATACGTAATTTACGTCATTTTTCAGTTAAAAATGGAATTTCTGATCTATAATAGGCCAGATTGACTCAAGACTGTTAGAAAAACAACAGAAAAGACCAAATTTGGCATGGTAGAGAAAAAAGGCAAACTGCTGTAAGAAGATTTGCATATGGAGTTTATTGATGGAGCCTGTCAGGCACTGTTTCATGCCTGTTTTGTGATTTATATCTATGTAACACGTGTATTTCTGATCTGAAAAGACTGAGGAAGGTAATCTGTCTGTGGCGTTTGTTGGATTCTTCATTGTACGGCTCGCTGCTGTACTAGTTGGCTATTCGGTCGCGGTGGCTTCTCAGACTAGTACACAGTCTTTACTCGTACCAACGGCTACAACAAACTCGGCCGGACAGAATAATTATATACGGCGGATAGAATAGTCGGACCGACCGCACACCAGCGTATGGGTAGAGAGAAGTGAAGAGTGTACGTGCTGCTGGGGTGCGCTCGACCTGCCCGTATCACTGACCTATGCCTTGTCTAGGCTAATCTACATAGAGCGCATACGCACTCACCGACTACTGCAACTGATTACATACAGACGCGGCCGGCCGACAGCATGTACACAAACATATCAACTACCCCTTTCTTTTTTAGGGTTGATCTTCTAGCTGTAGTCCCAGTCTCCATAGCGATCGACAGGTCTTCGCTCTCTGAGGGGGTACTGCTCTGCTGGCTGACGCTCTTCCTCGCCCTCTCTCTGGCCCACCTCTAACTCGATTACTTCTGGGCTCGCTGGGCGGTCTGGCACGCGCTGCATGTTTCGAGCGTTCCACAGTTGACTGTCTGACAGTCTGTAGTTGTACTTGCCCAGAACCGCCGTCACTGTGTAATACTTGCGGGACCATGGCGACTGTCCCTTAGGAGTGTGGCTCCTTTTGACACAAACAAGTTGTCCCTTGCAGTAGAGCTGAAGCCAGGGCGGCTTCCGCGGCGTTTTATTAGCAACATTTTCGCCGTTTTTGTCCAACGTCTCCTCCCCTTTCCCCGGTTTGGGGCGTTTCTGGTGGCAAGTTTCAAAAGCAAGCCGTGGCTGACACTTGAACATCTTCTCTGCAGGACTCTGTTCCTCACTACCTCGAGCGGTTGCTCGATAGTGGCCCAGAGTCTGAGTCAGCCCTTCTTCCCACTCCTGGGTTCCAGCGAAGGAAGGTCTGAACATGATGCTTGAGGTATCTGTTGAACACCTCCACGAACGCATTCTGCTGAGGTGTGTAAACTGGAGCTTTTTGGTGGAAGATGTCTCGCTCCTGTAGAAATTCTTCAAACTCCATGCTCACAAACTGTGGTCCATTGTCTGTGAGAATTCTGGCAGGATTGCCAAAACGAGCGAACACTTGTTTCAACCACCGAATGATAGTCCTGGATGACATATCATTAGTACAGAGTATTTCTGGGTACTTGGAGTAGTTGTCCAGTAACACCACGATGTACTTTTTGTAGGCTGGAGCTGTCTCAAATGGACCGGTAATGTCCATGGACAATTCCACCCACGGTTCGTCTGGGGTGAACAGATGCTCTTCATGTGTGGGCACCTTAGGCTGCGACTTGGCGGAATTGAGGCAGACACTACAGTGACACACGAATTCCTCGCTCTCAGTGGCCATGCCCGGCCACCAGTAGCATTCACGTAATTTGCGTTTGTAGCGGACGATTCCCGGATGCCCCTTGTGGGCTTTGCTGAGTAGTTCTCGCCGGAGGGGACCCGGCACAACGATCTGGCTGTTATTTCGCAACACCAGCCCTGTGCGGTCCTCAACCGATAGCTCATCCTTCACCGTGTAGTACGGCAAGTTGCGTAGCTGGCTGGGCAATTTGGCTTTGGGCGGCCAACCCTCCAGGCAGTACTGCTTGACTTAGCTCAGCACTGGGTCGCCCTTCATAGCTTTGGCGATTCTCCGGGCAGAGAATCCCAATTCTCTGACGCAACGGATCACTCCATTTGATGTAGAATCGGTCTGCAGTCGAGACAAGACGTCTGCCATGTAGTTGTTGCCACCAGACAGGTACTGCACCTCATAGTCGAAAACGTTGAGTCGGTGTACCCAACGTTCGAATTTCTGCGATTTTCTCTGGTTTGCCTGTCGGTGCAACAGAGCTTGCAGCGCTTGGTGGTCGGTCCGCAGCGTGAAGCGTCTGCCAAGCAAGTATTTCTCCCAATACTCGCAGAAAAGCATGGCCGCATAGGCCTCCTTTTCGGTGGTGTCCCACGTTCGTTTGGTTCCATCCAGAGTGTGGTGCCCAAACGCGACCGGAAATTCCTGGCCGTAGTGCACCTGAGACAGCATCCCGCCAATGCCATAACCAGATGCATTGGTAGTGACAAAGGTCTGTCTTAGGGGATGAAACATTTTCAGGTGCAGTCCTTTTGGTCCACAGAGCAACGTTTTCACTTGTTCAAACGCCTCCTGAGTCTCCCGACCCCACACGAACTTCATGTTAGCCCGTGTGAGTGCTCGAATTGGTTCAAGCTTGTCGCACAGTGAGGGCACAAACTTGCTTAAGTAGTTGACTGCGCCCAGGAAACTTTGCATGTCTTTGATGTTTTTAGGTGGTGTCATTTGCCGCAGGCTCTCCAGTTTGTCTGGATCTGGCCTGACACAACCTTTGCAGATTACATGGCCCAGGAACTTGACTGACGATTGAGCAATGACACACTTTTGCAGGTTGAGGCGGAGGTTCCGCTCATTTAACCGTTGTAGCACATGCTTCAAGCTGTTATGAATGCTCTTGCCGGTTTGCCCCATACACCAAAATGTCATCGATGTAGGGTTGGCACCCTGGCACACCTTCTAGCGTTTCGTGTACCAGTTTCTGGAACACTGCTGCACTGTCCTTCAAACCCATAGGCAGCTTTTTGTAAGCGTAATAGCCCCATGATGTGGCAGTTGTTGTCAGCAGCTGGCTGCGCTCATCCAATTCTGCATTGAAATACCCCTTCAGTAGGTCGATTTTGCTGAAGACTTCTGCCTTACTGAGTCTGTTATACAGCAAATCGTGGATGTTAGGCAGCGGGTACAGCACTGGATCGATGTCTTTGTTGAGCGGGCTCAGGTCACTAGTTATTCTGACCGAGCTGGGGTCGTCTGGTTTTTCCACAACCACCATGCCGTGGACTCGATCGGCATGCTCAACTTTTTCCCAAATGCCTTGGCGCTCCATCAGCTCAACAGCTTCTTTGGCTCTCTGCTCATAGCGCACTGGAATCGATCGTACAGGCTGTTTAGGTGGCGCCGTTGCGCCTGGTTTGAGCCGAATTTGGTGCTTGAAATCTGGATAAGTGCCGACTTCCTTTTTTGTCAGGTCAGGCAGCTCTGTCAGCAGTGACAGCAGACCTGCTGTCTTCCAAGTCTCCAACGGGCTTTGCTGTGAGTCTTTGTGGCCAGTTTCCAATGGACTACTGGCTGTGGCTGCTCCCGGTTCAGGTTTTTGCACAGCTGCGCATCTGGGTTTCTCCTGGATGGTGGTGCAATTCGAATCCACATCGATATGCACCCCTCCCAGTGCACGCAGCGCGTCCATGCCCAGAGTATTGTTGCATTTATTTCCAAACACATACACTGGCACAGCCGCTGATCGTCCTTGTAACGAAAGCTGCGCCCTGAATTGTCCTCGGGTAGCAATAGCAGAGCTGTCGAAATTCATGAGTTGAGTGGCTGGCTTGACAGGGGTCTGTCCAAAGCACTTACGCCATGTAGACTCCATGATCCCAGTGACATCTGAGCCAGTGTCCACCAACATTCGTAGTACATGGCCGGCTTGGCCCTTGTCTGGTGTAAGCAACACCTGACAATGTACTGTATGCTGTAGGCTTCTCACTGCGGCTCTGCCCATTTTTGTGACGTCTCTCACTCGAATGGCGCGATTCTTCTGACTGGGTGGGCCTGATCGGCACTTTTGCGCAAAGTGACCCACTTTGCCACAATTGTGGCACTCCTGTCCCTTCGCTGGGCAGAATTCGGCTTTGGCTCTGCAGGCCACGTCTGCCACAAGCCGTGCAGGTGTCTGCTGCATTTGACTTCTTCTCCACTGGTGATTTACGGTCCTTGTTAGGCGCAGAGGTGGGCGGCTTGCCCCCTCGCTGCACCTTCTTACCATAACGTTGAGTCCATTGTTGATTGGCCGCCCCAATCTGCCCAGGTCGACTGGCTGTCAACTTGGCAGAGTCTAGGCGCGCCGTTTCATCCGCTTGTGCGATTTCAGCGAACCGGTCAAGGTTGACCTGTCTCTCAGCCAATAATTTCTCCTGCGTCTCACGGCAGCTCATACCTTTGACCAACTGTATGGCCAACAAGTATTCGGTCAGGTCTGCTTCAGTGATCACACCTTCGTTTACCGGGAAACTGCACTCTTGAATAAGCAGACACAATTCCCGGAGGTAGTCAGCGACAGGTTCTCCATAATGTTGTGATCGTTGCAGAAAATCGAAGTGAGCTCTGACCACATTGGCAGGGCGGTGAAAAACACGTCTGGCCGCCACTAGCAAGTCTGCATAGGAAGTAGCAGGGTTGCTAAACTCCCTCTGGCTAGCCAGTTGTGACAGCGCTGCTGCTCCAATGTAGGATACCAAGAACTCTTTCTTTCCTGATCATTGAGCTTGCTGCCCGCAGGGCGGGTGGCGTCAACACCACCAACAAAAGAAGTGAAGAGCCGCTCCCACAAGGGCCATGACAACACAGGCGACTCGCCCGGTCGTGCCCAATAGCGGTCTGGCGCAGGTAGGTACAGCTTATTTGCCGCTTGCTGTGCCATTTACATAGCTGTCGTTGTGCTTTCGAAGAGAACCGGCTCTACCACATGTACAACCAACGTAGCAGTCGGCAACGTGTGTAGGCAGGTTTGCGCAGTGTAGAAACGAAGAGAACCGGCACTACCACACGTACAACCAATGTAGCAGTCGGCAACGTTTGTAGGTAGGTAGGAGGTGGCGTCACCAGCGCCTGTATTGTGGCGTCACCAGCGCCTCCACCAACAGGAACATAGATAAAGGAGAGGGCGTCACCTCCTCCAGCCGGAACGTAGAAAGCAGCAACTACTCACGACCCGACTTGGCTTTTTAACGTCTCATTCGACAAGCCTCGTCTGGTAAGTCGTGAGTAAAAACAGCGTAGTAGAAGCAGGTCGTAGCGCCAGACACCAGTATGCACCGGCTGGTACACACGCTGGCTGAGAGTCGTTCGTTGATTGTGCCGGGCCCGCGTCCAAGTTGCGATCCAGATTGACATCGCCACTAATCTGTCTGTGGCGTTTGTTGGATTCTTCGTTGTACGGCTCGCTGCTGTACTAGTTGGCTATTCGGTCGTGGTGGCTTCTCAGACTAGTACACAGTCTTTACTCATACCAACGGCTACAACAAACTCGGCTGGACAGAATAATTATATACGGTGGATAGAATAGTAGGACCGACCGCACACCAGCATACAGGTAGAGAGAAGTGAAGAGTGTACGTGCTGCTGGGGTGCGCTCGACCTGCCCATATCACTGACCTATGCCTTATCTAGGCTAATTTACATAGAGCGCATACGCACTCACCGACTACTGCAACTGATTACATACAGACGCGGCCGGCTGACAGCATGTACACAAACATATCAGAAGGCGCCAGAAAGCGTTAGAATCATAAAACCAGGCTAGGATACCGGGAACTTGAGCTGGAGTTTTTTCCGCGATTTCGGAAAAAACCGGAAAAAAACTGAAAAAAACAGGCCCAGGTTTTTTTCGGAAAAATATCCATCCCTGTATGATACCCCTACCCATGTCCCAAGGGTAGCGGAAAATGGGGCAATGAGTGGCTGGATCTCCAACTGGGAAGTGAGCTTCCGGAATTTCATAAGTGTGCATATCAAGACTCCTCCATTCAGCTGGCACCTTATTCGGCTGTCAGCGTAGCTTCCGATGGAGCCGTACATGCTGTAGATTGACACACTCATTTGCCTGTTGCACTGTGCCATTCTCCAATTGGTCCAGTGTTCTCGCGTTCAGTTGCTTACTAATCACCATTTGGCTCCATCTCAGCCGGTTTTTCTATGGATTCGTGGTCAATCACATGATTTGAGCCTGCTCTTAAGATTGGCTTTGCTGGCAGCAGTCTGTGTACCTCTCCTCTACATAGCATGATTCATTCCATCATTGAGGTGGCAACTCAGGGGGGTCTAGGGGGTCCTGGGGGCCCTTAAGGGTCTTGCATTGAATTGAGTGCTGACATCTTGTATCAGGTTATGGGATTCAGTCCCTCCAGAGTGCCTGGTCTCAGTTGATACCAGACTATATTTCGCTTCTTCACCAACGATCACTTGATAAACTGAAGGTCCAAATCACTTCACGAATCACTGTTCTTCTTGCGCTGATGCTGATGGCTGCTGCAGATGTTGGGTCCCAACCAAACATAATGAGTTGAAGTGCACATGAGCAACAGAACCTTTATTGACTGTACACTACATATCTACAGTACCTGTTATTCAGAAGAAAACTGTAGCTTGCAGTACTAGGGGCCGTGCAAAAATGACGTCATCGATTTTTTGCCATTTTTCGACCCCCCCCCCTCCCCCATTGTCATCGGCTGTCATCATTTTCCAACCCCCCCTCTAAAACCTAAAAAAATGACGTCACTTTTTTCCAACCCCCCAAATTTCCAAAAATTCCTGCATTAAAATGAGCAAATTTTGGGACAATAGTTCTTAGATTCTTTTAGTTATTCTTCTAAATTCTTCTAGGTTTTCCCGTAGTAGTAATAGTTGTCCCATTTTCGTGCCACAAACCTTGGCACGGGTCCAACAGCCCAAAAACCCCCATTTTTTGATACTTTCGCAACTAGCGGACCAGACGTGAGCGAGCTAGCCTGCGCCATTAAACGGTTCTATAAAGTGTAATAATGACTCATTGGTAGCGCCGGAATGCGGCGCGATAGCGATAGCCGTCACTGACTGCCGCGAAGCGGCTATAATCAGTTGTGACGCCATAAGACTCAGAGTGGGTTGTTGTATACTACTATATGACCGATTTATTAAATTGAACAGTAGCAGCCAAACGCGCATCTCGGAAGAAGTTTATGAGCAACTGCGCACAGACAATTTGAAAACAGGAAATCTTTGTGCAGAACATGTCTTAGAGTTTCAATACATTGATTGACCATCACACTCGCCTTCTTCACTTGCATCATCTTCGATCAGATGCATATTTTCGCTTACAAATTGTTTCAACAAGTATTTGCGTTCATCCCAAGCCTTCTCTAGAGCTTCTACTTCTGGCAGACCACGCTTTTCATACCGATGAGCATACTTGGTGATCTCTCTGAAGGTCTCATCGCGATTTTCGAGATAATCGACATAATCAATAAAGTGTTCGATCTGTTTGAAGAGCTCATGCAACAGCTGGCTAAGCAATCGCTCAACCAAAAGCTGTTCAGGATCATAGTTGTCCGGCAAATTCATGTCGCTGATTGCAGCATCAAACAGCTTGCCCCAATAAAAATCTTTGTCTTCTTCTACCCCTTCATCTAGTTCATCATCTGTTTCATTCTCCTCTTCTTCGCTCTCAACTGTTTCATCATGTGATTCTTCGCTCTGCTGATCATAATCATATTCACTCTCATCATCATCATACTCACTCTCATAATCAGGACAATTGATTTTATGAAAGCATGATTCATGTCTATGTCTGTTTGAGCTGAATGAGAACTTTTTATTGCAGAACTGGCAAACTTTATTATCCATCTCTACACTACTCACCACCATCAGCTGGGCATGTAAATATATGAATGAGTGGTGAGTAGTGTAAAGATGGATAATAAAGTTTGCCAGTTCTGCAATAAAAAGTTCTCATCCAGCTCAAACAGACGTAGACATGAATCATGCTTTCATAAAATCAATTGTCCTGATTATGAGAGTGAGTATGATGATGATGAGAGTGAATATGAATATGATCAGCAGAGCGAAGAATCACATGATGAAACAGTTGAGAGCGAAGAAGAGGAGAATGAAACAGATGATGAACTAGATGAAGGGGTAGAAGAAGACAAAGATTTTTATTGGGGCAAGCTGTTTGATGCTGCAATCAGTGACATGAATTTGCCGGACAACTATGATCCTGAACAGCTTTTGGTTGAGCCATTGCTTAGCCAGCTGTTGCATGAGCTCTTCAAACAGATCGAACACTTTATTGATTATGTCGATTATCTCGAAAATCGCGATGAGACCTTCAGAGAGATCACCAAGTATGCTCATCGGTATGAAAAGCGCGGTCTGCCAGAAGTAGAAGCTCTAGAGAAGGCTTGGGATGAACGCAAATACTTGTTGAAACAATTTGTAAGCGAAAATATGCATCTGATCGAAGATGATGCAAGTGAAGAAGGTGAGTGTGATGGTCAATCAATGTATTGAAACTCTAAGACATGATCTGCACAAAGATTTCCTGTTTTCAAATTGTCTGTGCGCAGTTGCTCATAAACTTCTTCCGAGATGCGCGTTTGGCTGCTACTGTTCAATTTAATAAATCGGTCATATAGTAGTATACAACAACCCACTCTGAGTGCGTTGCATTGTGATGTTGGCTCCGGCTCCCTACGTCCGCTTGGTGCGCCCCTGGTGTGAGAGAGGCCCCCAGGCTAGTTGGTTTCCATGGACAACTCCTGACGTCATTGATCTTCACCTCCAACGTGGCATGCTTTGGAGCGGCTTCAGTGCAATGGCAAATCCAGTCGGTTCCCACTTTACCTACTCGCTGTCACCAGCTTTCGGTGGCCTGGGTGGAGCTTTGTGCCAACGAACAACTCTTTGCGGCAAGAAACTTGCCGCGCCGAGAGGATGAGCGCACAACGTCGCGCACAGTGGCTTTGCGGCCTAAACCGCTACACCAACTGTGCCGGCAATTACTGGTGGTAATAGCGTATTTCTTTAGAGAAACACATGCTTTTCGCCCCGATTTTTGAGGTTTTAACCAATTTTTCATCATATTTTTATCTCTTCCAGGACAAAATGTTTTATCTGAATAACCGCACATCGGTTTCTATTTGCAAATGGTTTCCAAATAAACGCCCAAAGAGGCCAAGGAAGTATTTCGGGGGAGTTTTTATGGAAAAACCCGGTACTATACTGCTGCGAAACTACAACTTGCTAAAGTTTGCTACCGTGAAACCTGATTTGCATGCGGCGGACACTCCACGGCGGATCTTACTGAACGTTTGTATGGCATTCTAGTAGCTTTTCAGTTTCCACAAGTATCGGAATCGATGTCTCCAGGTTTTTTAACATATGTGAATGTCAGCCAAATCTGCTGAGTTGTTTCTGAGTTATTTCAACCCGCTGGGACATATGGAACGGGGACAGCTACCACTGAGACCCGACCAGACTGACACCGAGCATATGTGCCGGCTAGTAGTAAGAGAAGGCAGCGAAGATAGGGCAGGATGATAAGAGTGTGCGTGATGGGCCCGCTTTGTGGCCAACCACCTAGGTTACGACGGCCCTGCCCTACAGTCCACAGCATGTCCACTGGTAATCCCTAACAAAGATGCACTAAACTGGACTCTGAAAGTTGCATGTGTTTACTGTGCCTACTAGAGCACAGACTGATTCAATTACTATTCATATGACATATGCTCAGCCAGAGAGCAATTGCCACTTCTAAATAAACAGCCATGTAAAGTACTTTCCAAATAGCCGCTCTTGGGCGCTTATTTAGATTAGAATTGAATTTGTGAAAAGTACCAAAACCAAATAACGCCCATGTGCGTTTTTACGAAAAAAACCCGGTAGTAGAATGCAAAGGAGTAGGTGGCATAACCAAAACCACCAGTAATTGCCGGCACAGTTATTGTCGTGGTTTAGGCCGCAAAGCCACTGTGCGCGACATTGTGCGCTCATCATCTCGGCGCGGCAAGTTTCTTGCCGCAAAGAGTTGGTCGTCGGCACAAAGCTCAACCCAGGCCACCGAAAGCTGGTGACAGTGAGCAGGTAAAATGGGAACCGACTGCATCCGCCATTGCACCGAAGCCGCTCCAAAGCATGCCACATTGGAGGAGAAGATCAATGACGTCAGGAAGATCCATGGAGACCAACTGGCCTGGGGGCCTCTCTTACACCAGGGGCGCACCAAGCGGACGTTGGGAGCCGACATCACAATGAGTTCAACGGGCCAGGCACTCTCTTAGTGCCTGGTGCCCAAGAGCATGGCTAGACTGGCTGGCAGTGATAGAAGCGAGACGTCCGAGATGACGAACCATAGGGGTCGCGAAATGGACCACATACAGTAGGTCTGATCGTAGGCCGCAAGGCTCCCAGCACATCGGATCGGACCACCACTAATTTAGCTTCTTGTTTTAGTAAGTCAGGTAGGTAACAAAGATGACAGTACTGTATGTACTGCTTTTCTGTCCAGGGGAGGGGAAGGGCGTAAACGAAAAATTGCGTCAGGGGATCACACTAATTACGCAAAGCAATTCACAGGGTATTTATATAGTGCCACTGAACTGTGAACATGAATAAACCAAAATACTCCGTTTGTAGGCGCTCCTAAAACTTCTTTTTAAATTTCTGGGTTTTATACTGGTCCTAATATATGACATATATATATATATATATATCAAATTAATCTATGAAGCAAGCTCTTTCCGGTGCCATAAACCATATTGTGATTGACCTCGGTTTGACAGAATGACATTCATTTGAAGAGGTTGGTTCAGACCGAAAAAGTCGAAAAATGCAAAATTTTGACGACCACCCCAACTTCAGAGGGTATGAAGTGCCGTCTACCAACGATGACCCCCAATATTTTTAAATGGATCGATAGCATATGTCCTGGACTATTTGGTGCTTGAAAAGCTCATAGTCGGCACGTACAGTTTTTGAGATAAATGTGATTGAAATTTTCGAGTGCTAAAAATCGCACATTTTGAGGTTTTCCGTAAGAACGAAGGGTGCCACGAGATTCAGCAACCCCGTTTTGATAAGATAAAAGTGTTCAATCCTATAAATTCGGAAGGAAAATTTTGCCTCGAGTCTAAACGTTCCCCCTTACATACTACTGTGTAAACCGAGATAGCGAAATTCGGACGTTAGATTCGTTTTTCTCATCAAAAGCTGATCTAGAATATCTATTCTACAAATTCCATAAGTGATTTTGAATTTTTTTGACCTGCTGGTTGGCCCGCTTTCTCTCTCATGCAGAGACAAAGTGTCCAGAATTCTAAAAAAAACTGCAAAAATGACACGGTTACCTGAGCCCTTATCCGTTCGTAATTGTTTCGACTGAGAACCCCATAGGAATGCAAGGCGATGGTTAGGTCGTCAGCAAGCGTGCTGGCCCTGTCAATCAGGGTAGGTTTGAGGGCATTCAGCTGGTCTCGGTCCGAACTCTGTAAACCTGGCAACACGATTGGATGTACAACAGGCACGGCCATTTTTAGTCAGGCAAGCAGGTGAAGAACGAGTGAAGTAGCGTGATGGTTTGTTGATTTTGCTGCTGAGATAACGATGGTTATGCACTTGCGTTATCACAAATGGCCAACGTTACGTATAAGCTAGAACACAAACTGAACGTAAAGTTGAACGGCCTAATAAAATAACTTAAATTCATCTTTTCTCCTCATACCACTCACAGTAAAACTCTGAGGTGAACAGGTGCCATACGCCAACTAGGTGCTAAACGCCTACTGGGGGTGGTCCTTTACGACGACTGAACAGGTGCCAAACGCCGACTACACCTCAGGTGCCTTTAGGGGCCGTGCAAAAATGACGTCATCGATTTTTGGCCATTTTTCGACCCACCCCTCAGCCCCTTTGCCCATGTCTGGCCTTGTGCCAACGACCAACTCTTTGCGGCAGCCGAGTGCATGAGCGCACGACCACGCGCACAGTGACTTTACGCCAAAAAACATCACACCAACTGTTGTACAGGCTTACACTGACCTCACTTTGTTTTGTAACGTTTTATGCTCTGCTTTTTATTTCGTAGTTCATGAAGGTCAAAACAGTGTTTTTTCGATGTATGGTTGGATTACCCCCCTTTGGCAAAGGCACCTAGGAAGTGATGTTGTTAAAAAATGCTGAAAACCTTTAGATTATGTACTGATATATAATAATGAACTAACTGTAAATTTCCACCAGAATGCCATTTTATGCGTTTTTAAAAGGCAACTATTAAAATTTTGTCAGCTGGTTGGGCATACTGTTGATTGGGTATACCGAACCCATACCGAAAAATGGGTATTTTTGGGAATACCTACCCAATAAATACCTACCGATTCCAGGTATTTTTATAAATACCCATACCGGGTATACCGATTATTTTGGGAATACCCAGGTATTTGGCATTCGGTATTTTTTGTCCAGCTTAGTGCCTTTTTTATCGAAAATTCCCTATCATCACATTGTTTTCTTTGTAATTTTCCATTTTTGGGGCGTGCAGAAACACATTCTATTACGACATCCCTGCAAAATATCGAATTTGAAGGATTTGTACTTCTCTGATCCCAACTCCCTGTCGCAAACTTGTTTTGTTATTAGAAAGCGTTGAGCTAGTTTCGGCTTAAGTTCACACTGCTCCTTAATAATCAAGTCTCTACTGTATGTAGTTCATGTACAGTACATTCACAATCAACAAACTAGCCCCGCATTTTGTGACTGTTCGTCAGATCTCCACTGTACGCTTGCAGGCCTTAGAACTACAGTACAATGGATGGAAACATTTCTCTTAGCCAAAATTATTTATAGAAACAATCTTCACTCCACTAAAACTAAAAAATAATTTCAAAAACTCCTAAAAACAGTAAATCCCATTGTTTTTGATGGATTTTCTAGCTTGTGACCTTGGAATGACTAAATCCATGGCCTTGTAAATAGAAATTCAGTATTTTACTTTGTAAAACATTTTCAGCAAATACCGAATAAATACCGGTATACCGGTATCTCTGCAAAGTATCCTCTATCACAATAGCGGATATATGAATAAAGGTGTAGTTATTGGAGTCAGTATCCAAGATGTAAATAACAGGATATCAACTTTTTAGCTCCAAAGCCCAACTAGCCAATAACTACACCCGCGCAAAGGCAATCGCCACGGCACTGCTGAATGCGTCTGAGTCGTGTGGATCTTGTGTTGCGCTTATGGCTTACTAACGCCAGTTGTTTTCTGTTCTATGGATCGATTCTAGGTCCATATGCCCCCCCTACCATGGAATAAGGTAGCATCTATGGGGGGTACGTTTTTTGGGCTCGGCCCGGTCCACGCGCTTCTCAGGTGAGGCATATCCTCACGGCATCAAAATCAGGCCCGGCCCGACCCATTGGTTTTTGCTTAGTCTAACTAAAGTTTTGAAAATATGCTCTGAATTCTCAAATTGAAAACTAAAATTAAAGTCAAGCTTTCAAAACGAGCATTTTAAAACAGAAAACGCGTGTGTATTTCTATTTTGTGCTTAATTTTAAGTTCGCTCGAAAAATTTCTGCTGTGCTCCACCCAGCCGGCCCGGCCCGCGCCCGCCTCTCAAAAATTGATCCCGGCCAGGCCCGCCAAAAATCCTCAATGAGCATGCCCGCCTGGGCCCTTGCTGGTGGGGAGGCGATGATCGCAGAGGGCCCAATCTGTGCCAATTTTGGGTGTGGGCAGACCTCTGTTAATGTACACAAGAATAATTTATAAAAAACAAAAAGTTTTCTGAAAAATTCATCAGCCGTTCAGATTACAAGTGAGCCAAACGTTGGTGATAACATGAAATGTCAGAAGACCCTAGGGCTGCCCGTCAGAGTTTCCGCATTTTCCGCTCATATGGTTCAGGCTCAGCTGTCCTGTACAAATAACAAGGTGCATCCATACATGGTCGGGAAAAATGGGTGGGGGTAGTCAAAATTCGAAAATTTTGGGGTGGGCCAGCCGGTTTGGGTGGGGTCAGGAACAAAAGTCGGCTTCAGGTGGGTGGGTGGGGTCGCTTGGGGTCTCGAGCCCAAGTTGCGGGGTGAGAAAACCCCGACCCATGTCCATACATGTACTAGGGGGGGTTTGGGGGGGGTTACCCCCCTGCTGGAAAGGCCAAACCCCCCCTCACCCCCCCACCCCCCCCCCCCCGAGACAGGTTAAGGGACCCCTCCCCCCGACCAAAAAATACAAGTGGTGGTAGTGGCTCCAGTATTAACAAACTGGGTCAGAAATCACTAATTTTTAGCCTAAAATTCACTTGAAAAGCCTTTGGAAACCGAATTTGGCGTTTCCACTGCTGATATTTAAGAAAAATCGGTGTTTTTGGAAGCTCTTTTTGTCATTTTTTGCTTGTTTTTAGCTTTAAAACGCTATTTGGCAGCTTAAAATAGCGATTTTTAGCGTCCTTACTGAAAAAAACGTGCTAAAAACGCATTTCTAGGCGTTTTGGAGCTTTTTTAAATTTGGGACCCCCCACCTGGGCGAAACCCCCCCTCGACCCCCCACCTGAGGAAAACCCCCCCCCTACCCCCCTCCCCCCAGGTCGGCCCGGAGCTGTTACATGTATGCCCATGTCCGTGTATGGCTGTATCTCTATTTGGGGCTGTCCATAAACTACAACTTTCAGAGAGGGGCCGCGGTGGTCGATTGAACGTTGGAAAAAGGTCGCAGGTCTGGGGGTTGGTATAATCGAAAACGTCAACGTTTTTTAGGTGCCTACGAATATTTTGTCTGCAACTACAGCACTGACCGGCGGCCGTTTTGCCTAATCAAAAGTTGCTGGACCACACTCCAAAAACCGGGTTCTTAAAATCGTGCTTTTGTGGGTTCCATATGAATTGTGTGGGGTGACTGTACTTGTTGCAATTATGTAATGAATCAATTAGCAGACATACTGTACGTAGGTAAACGGTAGAGGGAGCAAGCTTAAATAGATTTGTTGCCACCGCTAGACCTCAGCGTCAGCCCCGCGGAATGCCCCGACGGCCCGCCGGCCGTCTGTTGGCGGTGTTGTCGTTTTGTTGTTCGCGTGGGTCATTTGTGGGTCCTGTTGGTCGGCCCAGCCCGCCTGTTGGCTTTGTTGGCGATATTCGCCAATTCTGGCTGTTGGTCGAGCTGTTTCAGAGCGGCGCTGTATATTACAAGGAAAACTCGACCCAGATCATCTTTCTAACTGCCAAAATGGTAGCTTACTGTTAAAAGTTTAAAAATTCTCTTTTTCATAGCTTCTACAATACTACGTATATTATAAATTGTACATTTTCCATCCATGGAGTCTGCATGAAGTTTAATCCAGGCGGGTCATCGAAAAACTTTGGAGCTTTTAGGGCGGTCATGTTGAAAACGTCAAAAATGTTGGGAGGGATGGGGATGTAAAATTTTGAACTTTTGAACGCCAGTTTATTATGCATGGCCCCTTTCAGGTCTAGAAATTCTACAAGCATAAACTGCACAAACTTTTCTATTTCTACTGTTTAATTGGTCTCTACAGCAAACAGCAACCACTGCCACAAACACTACAAGGTGAGTCATAAATACGGGTCAAAGATGATCATGTGATCTGAACAAATCGGAGCAGCAATTTGGAACACCTAGAATCGCTCTATTATTTGTCTACTGCTGTCTTAGCTGACCAATTTTGTGATGCTACTACACTATGTATATCCAGTTTCTGCAGTGCAACCTGAACACACTACAACCCATCTGTTTGCGAGCGAAACTGTTTCTGCATTGCCTGCGCGGGTGCCTTGCCAAGCAAAATCGCGTTAAGCATCAATTTGTCATTATTAATGAAGTATTCGGTATTGGGAGTGTGAGGTATTCACATAATAAGATTTTAGATATTGAGTTCTTCTGGTCTTATTTAGGTACGCTATAACCACTGGAATGTTGAATTTTTATTCTAGCGTTTGACGGCTGTGTAAAACTAAAAAGAACCGCTTGAAGTGGCGTCACTAGTTCAGCTCAGGTTTAGGGGTGGTCGGCACCCTTATTCCATGGCCTTTTGACCTAGAATCGATCCATAGAACAGAAAACAACTGGCGTTAGTAAGCCATAAGCGCAACACAAGATCCACACGACTCAGACGCATTCAGCAGTGCCGTGGCGATTGCCTTTGCGCGGGTGTAGTTATTGGCTAGTTGGGCTTTGGAGCTAAAAAGTTGATATCCTGTTATTTACATCTTGGATACTGACTCCAATAACTACACCTTTATTCATATATCCGCTATTGTGATAGAGGATACTTTGCAGAGATATCCCTTGATTTACATGGGCAACAGTGGAGAACACTCTGTAAATCTAACAGGACGGTCTGGGCCACCTGTCTCACCATCAGACATAGTTCAGAGCTCTCGATTACGCCCAGCGGTATCAAATGAGCCAAATCTCGAAATATGATCCAGGCCACTTTTTGCGGCCGCTGTTTAATCGGCTGCCATTTATACATTTCAGAAGCTATCGTGATGCGGTTTGGTGCTTTGTGTAGCTGAGACAACGGGCTTCCTGGCGGTGTGCCTAACTTTGACGCCAAATTTGAATGTTTTTCGTCACGGAAAAAGAGTCAAAATTTTTGGCCATTAGAAAAATGCCCATCACTTTTCACCTAAATTGGCCGATCCAAACTCAAGAAATAGGGCGTCGAACGTGACATGCATTTTTACTCATAAGTTTCATCATTGCTGATGTTTCTAAGCGCATAGCCAGTAAACCGCTGGCTCAAATGTGTTCAGTCAGATGCACATCAATCGAAGCCTCTTGATCAGCTGATCCTGAAAATTCCGCCCACGTCTCAGTGTCAGTCTGATGCTTTATAACTATGTTATCGGTCGAAATTCTGCAGACCTACTTTTAATCCTTCCGGTACCGTGTGTTTACTGCCATTTTGGTCACTTAAGTGGTCGAAAATCGAAATTCCAACCACGATTTCAGATGCAACATGACCTGGCGAATCGATGGGTGAGCTTACTTCCTACTACCGTACCGTCACGTTTTATCCATGCATAATGGAAATTTCTGGTTTTCACCACTAATTTTCGGTTAAAAATGCCTTTTTTCTTGTGGAATCCAAATTATAACTTGGCATCACCTGCCCGAAAATGAATGGTTGAGCCACCAAAAGATGCACAGTGATCCAATGTATTTGAAAATCACTGTTATTCCATGCTTAGGGCAGGGCTAGTACAGTATACAACACTGCTACAGGGTTATCTAATATTCACTGTTTGCACTGGACATTTTGAGCAAGTGCGGAGCTAATATCGGTCGAAAATCGAAATTCTGAGCATGGTTTCTGATGCAGCGTCACCTGACGAATCGATTGGTGTGCTTAACCTCCTTCAACGACCACGTTTTACGCATGTATAATAGAAATTCCTGACTTCGACCACTGATTCTCAAGCTTGATGAAGGATTGTTTTCAATGAAATTTTGAGTCTGGTTCTGCACATAATGTGACAGAAAATGGATAATTAAATCATCAATAGATTCGCAGTGAACTACTGATTTTGAAAATCACTTACTTTTCTGTTCAAAGCGATTCTGCAACAGTACATGACACAATTACCTGATGTACAGTATTCCTCCTTCAATACTGAGCATTCAGAGAACAAGGTGCAGCTTGACCTGGCAAATTGATCAATGTGCTTGATTACATTCTACGATTGTGCTTTACTCATTAATAACGAACTCTTGAAATTTCTGACTTCAACCTTCGGTGACTATGTCATCTCTACTGAATTTGCGATCAATTTTAAAGATTTGACTCAAGCATAGCATAGCACGTAAATACATGCTATAACTTGTTCAATCCCCCTTGCCGAGAATGTGCGCCAAATATTAGGAAAATGACAATTTCGCAGCGGTTTATCGGCAATCGATTACTGAATGCATTTATTTGTGTTCCAATGATGTCATAATTCGACGAAATTCGATATCGATATTTATAGTTATGCAAGAACATCTGAAAATTTGAAAAAAGCAAACTGCTCTCGCTGCTAGTCAAGCATTGATGCAATCAGTGATCTGAAATCAACTAAGTAGAGAATCGCAGAAAAGGCAGTGACCCTTCTGAAGCCCTTCAATGAAAAGGTTGACCCCCCTCAGGCCGATGCCCCACCCTCATTAGGCATAAATCAGCTCAGACAGAATAGAATATTTTAAGTTATTTTAATGACAAATAAGCCAACAAACGTTGATTTTAATCAGCGGTCGATACCTTTCAGGATTTGAAAATTTACCACCCCTTAGCCGAAATTCTAGCCCATGTCTGCTTCTGCCCTCCTGCTTCCTCTGCGCGGAGTGAGCAGCTCTTCAGTGTTGTTGCAGACATTTAAGAACCTACGCTGTGTGAAGCTGAGAGAGAATGTCGAGCAATTGATGGTTCTTCTGAGAGCTATCATGCCACTGTTAGGTTTTGACTAAACCATCGATTTCTGAGTTGTCCAGAAAAAAACTGTTTTTTACAGTTCCAGAGAAGTAAACTTGGTGACAGTTTTGTTTGTTCCTACTTTTCCGCACAAAAACTATCGAAAATATTGATGCGAAATATCGCGATATCGGTAAAACGTAATCGTAGAAGGAAGTTAGCACACCCATCGATTCGCCAGGTCATGCTCCATATCTGAAATCACGCTCGAAATTTCGATTTTCAACCATTTAAGTGACCAAAAACGGCAGTAAATATAAGGTACCAGAAGGTCTGCAGAATTTCGGCCGATAACACAGTTATAAAGCATCAGACTGAGACGTGGGCGGTGTTTTTGAGATCATCAGATCAACAGGCTTCGATTGATGTGCATCTGAACACATTTGAACCAGCGATTTGCTATGCGCTTAGAAACATCAGTAATGACGAAACTTTTGAGCAAAAATGCATGTCACGTTCGGCGCCCTATTTCCTGAGTTTGGATCAGCCAATTTAGGTCCTTCTGACAGGTTTTCTATTGTACGCGCTGAGATCTTTGTATTAATGGGATTGGCAGCTCCAAAACTGCACTGGTGCAAAAGTTATGGGCACTTTTCTAATGGCCAAAAATGTTGTCTCTCTTTCCGTGACGAAAAACGTTCAAATTTGACGCTAAAATTTTGGCTAGAACAGAGTTAAGATGGAATCATACTACTGTAAAAAAATCGCCAGGCGACTTTTCTGTAGAAAAACTGTCGGTCCATATACATAAAATTTTCTGTTCAACAGACATTTTTTGCGAGCTTTATCTAAATTTTCCGCCGTTGAGCGCTCTTCTGCATTGTTATAGTCGTTTCGCACTAAAACAATATCATTTACACATTCCTGCCATTGAAAATTCAGCATAAATGAAGTACAGTAAGGGTTCAAAATTTGACCATTTTTAGTGCTTCAATGGCCCATAACTTAGCCCGCACAGTTGGTGTAGTGGTTTAGGCCGCATAGCCACTGTGTGCGACGTCGTGCGCTCATCCTCTCGGCGCGGCAACAAACTTGCCGCAAAATCGGCACAAAGCTCCACCCAGGCCACCGAAAGCTGGTGACAGCGAGTAGGTAAAATGGGAGCCGACTGGATCTGCCGTTGCACCGAAGCCGCTCCACAAAGCATGCCGCGTTGGAGAAGAAGATCTACGATGTCAGAAGCTGTCTGAGAAAGCAACTATGCCGCGAGCCCTCTGGCATATGGGGCATCGGCGGCCGTCGGGAGCTTTCAGCATCATGGCATCAACACGCAGGCAGCCCTCATGGTGACCGTCATCCAGCAGCATGGATAGGAGTGACTGGCAGTGAAAGAAGGGCAACGTCCCAGATGACGAATCACAGGGGTAGCGAAATGGACCACAAGTCTGATCGTAGGCCGTAAGGCCCCCGCAAATCGGATCAGATCGGCCCATAGCTTTTGATCCCAGATTAGTCTGCAACTCTACCACATGTAGTATGAAACGAGAGACATGCTTAATAAAACATGACAGGTCCTATAGCTGGGAACCTTGGCACCAAAAAGCAAAAGTGATGGCTATCTCCAAAAACTAAAAAATTTTAACCCATAAACGAAAAACATTATGGAAAAACCGACTGCACCAATAGAAAATTCAGAATGTTTGCAAACATTTGATCGTAGTATGTTTACATTGTATATATTGCCCTGAAAGTACCTAAAAAAACGCCTAAAACCATCATTTTGTTTTTTCGCCAGCCCCCACGAGAGCATTTTTTCAATTCATCGGTACTCCAAAACTAATCAACGAATTTCCCTCAAATCTTCACCAAAAGATAGAAAAAACTTCAATCTACAATGTCTCCAAATATTAGAGCAATCGGTCCACAAATACAAAAGTTATGCTAAAACGTATGGCCCAAAAAATACCGTTTTTTTCCTTTTCTTCAATTTTGTCCAAAATCCGACATAAATATCTTTCTAGGTTTCTGATCGCAGCTTGCTGTGTACCATTGGAAAGAACAGCCTTTTCTCATTCATAATATGCAATCCCCACCTTTGTACGTTTACTTTTACTACACCTATGAGCTAAATACGGCAAAAAGTCCAAAAAAATTTTTTTTCGAATTTTCGCCCAAAAGTATTAAAATCTTGTTTATATTGTGTCCTTACATCCTAACACAAATTTTGAGCCAAATCCCAAAAGTTCTTGCCCACATTATCATGTCCTGAACATGGAGTCTCATAACCAAGAAAAACCGACTCTTACCATTTTTCAAGATTTCATAACTTTTGATTCCGGTGTCGAAAAAACGTGTACGACCCTTTGTTTCAAACTACAATCATTCCTTAACAAAACCTAAAAGTCCCAGATCTCCAGACCTTCCCCAGATCGCGCAACCCTCTTCCCCGCCTCAAGCCGCGTCGGTGGCTCAGTGGGTAGCTCGCTGCCTCTGACTCACGGCGGCCGCTGCATCCCTAGTGGTTGTAGTGGTTCATCCTCTCGGCGTGGCAAGTTTCTTGCTGCAAAGAGTTGGTCGTCGGCACAACGCTCCACCCAGGCCACCGAAAGCTGGTTACAGCGAGTAGATAAAATGGGAACCAACTGGATCTGCCATAGCACCGAAGCCGCTCCTACAGCATGCCAACTTGGAGAAAGATCAATGACGTCAAGTGCTGGCTGAGACGACACAACAAGGCCTATACCGGTTTACTCCTTCTCGGCCGGGCGGCAGTGGACGCTGTCAGCACTATGACGTCAATGCGCCAGGCGCTCTCTTGGTACCTGGCGCCCAACAGCATGGCTAGAGTGGCTGGCAGTGATAGAAGGGAAACGTCCGAGATGACGAAACACGGGGGTTGCGCAATGGATCGCAAGGTCTGAGCGTAGGGCTGTAAAAGCCCCCCCCCCGCACATCGGACATCGGATCCCCGCCTCAAAAATCAAAAAGTAAAAAAATTTTGAAAAAAGTGTCCAAATTTTGACCATTTTTAGTGCTTCAATCGGCCATAACTTTTTATCCCGGCTTAGTACCCAATTCTACCACACGTACTCATAAACTATACACTTTTCTTAACAAAACGCCAGAGCTCCGATCCTTGGGAACCTTTCCACATTTAGTGCGTTTTGATGGCAATTTTCAAAAATTAAAAAAAATTTTAACTCAAAAGCGAAAAGCAATATCCAAAAACCGACTGCACCAATAGAAAATTCAGAATTTTTGCAAACTTTTGATGTATAACATGTTACCGCGAGAAGTACCTTAAAAACGCCGAAAACCACCATTTTGTTTTTTCGCCAGCCCCCCCCTCGAGAGCATTTTTTCAAAAAAGCAATGCTCGAAAACGAATCAACCAATTTCGCTCAAATCTTCATCAAAAGATAGGAAAAACTTCAAATTACAATCCCTGCAAATATTGGAGCAATCGGTCCACAAACACAAAAGTAACGCTAAAAAGTATGGCCGAAAAAACACCCTTTTTTGGCACTTTTTTTTCAAATTTGGTCAAACTCCGATATATATAAGGGAACCGCATTTGCTCCCTCCCCGAATGCTACGAAAACAATTTTTAGTATGGACCGCGGTAACAATAACTACACCGGGAAAGCGCAAACGCGCTTCCCTTAATTTTTGCGAATACCTACCCATACCGAACCGATTCCTGGGTATGCCGAAAAATACCTACCCATACCGAACCGATTCCTGAAAATCCCATACCCAAGCAACAGTACATGCAGTACTGATATTTTATATTGTTGCCACATTGCATAATGAATTGAATAAATCCCTTCAACCACTCTGGAAAACTTTTCTGTATGTAGAAATATTTGCAGAATGTCCATAAATCGAAAATAATATCGTCGCATTTCAGCCGAGCCCCCCTCCCCCCTCTGGAACGACGTCATTTATGGACGGCCCCTATTAGCAAATTTCTAATACAAATTAATTCAAATTATACTTATAATTTACTTAGCAACAGTATGGCGTACATAGGATTTTGCAAAGCAGGGTGTAAAATTTTGAAGTTGTCTGGTTGGTCCACTCTAGTGTACTGTTGTCAAGTAAATTAGTTTAGTAATTTACTTACTTTTTAATTTACTTGCACCTCCACAAAATAATTTACTTGCTTTTTAATTTACTTTGACCGATTTACCAGCAATTTAATTTGATTTTAATTTACTTTCAACTTCTAATTAAATTCTAATTTACTTTTCTATGCAAAAAATTGCCGAAAATACGACAACATCACCAAATATCTGAGTATGGATTTCTAGTAAACTGATGGCACTATGAATCTAAATCCATCCTTTTGTTAAGCTTCATGTTTTTGGTAAAATCAGTTGTTTAGAAATGCATTAATTATTTTTTCTAGGAGGAAAGCAACAGATGTAAAGCTTTGGGTAACTTATGGACAGACCGGGATTTGATGAAACAAAGGGGTTTTCATGCATCAGTGCATACATGTATCAGGGAGTCTGGGGGTCTGCCCCCACCCGACATAGGCCAGACCCCCAGATAGGGACCCCCCGAGACGATTTTCCCGACCCCCCAATTTTTCTGGCAAGTAATTTGTTGAGCAACTTTTGCGATGTTCTACAATTTCAGACACAAAAATAGCCAAAATAGCCTGCAAAACAGCACTTATTAGCTGTATTTCAGCCCAAATTAGAGATTTTTTTCGATTTTTGAGGGTTTTTGGTGCCCAACCCCTCCCAAAATTTGGGCTTAGATCCCACGGCCGGCGCCAGACCCCCAACCCCCTCCACTTCGGCAGATGACCTGTGATCTACTGTATGTGATGTTGCCTCGAAAACTGTAGCTTCTTATTCTATACGTAGTACAGGATTTCAATTAAGATTTCAGAGAAAATTGTGTTGAATGATCTGCTGCAGTGCAGCTGGTTTTACATTCTCAACAGTGAGAGCATATGTACATTCTGTGGTTAAATAGACAGACAGAAAAGGCACAGAATCACACAAAAGTTACATGCGAGGCGAGAGCCAAGATTACCGCAGATCGAATAGTCAATGAAGCAAATTACAAGTAAATTAGAAGTAAATTTAAAGTAAATTTTTCAGGCTTTTCGATCTAATTTAATTTACTTTTTACTTGCTTCGCCACTTTCGTCAGAGATTTAATTTTATTTAAATTTACTTGCCACTTAATTTACTCTTCGGAAGTAAATTATTTTCGAATTTAATTTAATTTTAATTTTAATTTACTTGACAACGGTACTCTAGTGTTTCCGATCAAATTAAAATTAAATAACAAAATTATATTGTTTTGGCCAAAATCACCAAGTAAATAGCAATTTGTTAACAAATTAAATTTCTCGCGATGACTGTCAAACAAATTAGAATTATATTAAATTTCCTAAAATTGGTCTAGAAATTTGATATAAATTTGATACGAATTTGATATAAATTTGCTTGGTTCGGCAGCTTCACTAACCAAAGTTTGGCTACAAAACAACAAGTTCAGTCCAAAGATGACCTTGCTCATGCTTGTAGCAAGGATATCAACTCATTAAATGCTAATTTGTAGACCATTTGTCGCTATGAAAAAAGGTCAACTCATTTTCGACTGACAACGACCCAGGTTTTGAGCTGTTTCCTCAGCAATTGAGTATTGATTTTAGCAAATTAAATTTATATTTAATTCATATCAAATAACAAATTTGTATGGAATTAAATTTTAGAATTTGGGTGCCAAGCAAATTAATAGCAAGTTATGTTCATCTGAAGGCTGAGCAAGCAATTTAATAGTTATTTAATTTCAAAATAAATTTACTCGGAAACACTAGTCCACTCATCAACAAGGGCGAGAAAATTTCGCACAATTAGCCTTAAAAACGTGTTTAAAAAGTATTCTGAGCCAGTGTGGTGCATTTTGAAAATTTGAAACTAGGTAAAGTAATACTAGGTAAAGTTGTCACCTAAAAAACTAGGTAAAGTAATACTAGGTAAAGTTCTCAGCTAAGAAACTAGGTAAAGTAATACTAGGTAAAGCCCAGAAAAACTAGGTAATACTAGGTAAACCTAAAACGCTCGAAATCAAGTCAAAATATTATTTTTGGTTCAACAGAACAATGATTAAGTTAGTGGAGTTAAATTTTTTCGAAATTTGACACATTTCAAGTAAATATTTGTATTTTATTGGTTAATTAAGTCATAAATTCATTCTCTGGGCCACTGTGATTGTGGGAAAGCCGGAAATTTGAAGGTTTGCTGACTGAAAAAGCAACGTAATACTGAAAATATCAAACTAGGTAAACTTGTTCTACCTAGAAGTACCTAGTTGTGTGGACTTAAAACTAGGTAAAGTAAAACTAGGTAAAATAGAGTAACCAGCAACTAGGTAGTGATGTAAAAAATTAATTTAATTGTAATTGAAATTCGCATAATTGGCCCGTTTTTAATTTCAATTCAATTAATTTAATTTAATTGAAATTCAGAAGTTGGGCCATAATTTAATTGTAATTTAATTGAAATTCGCCTGGAATTTCAATTATATTTTCAATTATTTCCTGTGGTGAATGTAAGGAAATGCGTAAGTATTAGAGGCGCTAACGACTTCAAATAAAATGCTACAGTATTTAGTGTTTGCCACCTCTTTATACTGATCTCACTATGTTCTGTAATATTTTATGCTCTGATTTTTATTTCGTAGTTCATAAAAGTCAAAACAGTGATTTTTGGATGTATGATGGGTTGACATCCCTTTTGGCAAAGGCACATACATATGTAGGAAGGAAGTGATTTTGCTCAAAAATGCAGAGAACCTTTAGATTATGTACTGATATATAATAATGAACTAACTGTTTGTAAATTTCCCCCAGAATGCCATTTTATGTGTTTTCAAAAGACAACTTTTTGAAATTTTCTCGCCTGGTTGGGCAGCAGGGCAACCAGGTGTCTCTAAGCTTTTACATGGACATTTTTCTAAGTCCTGGGTCACTGTTACTGTCTTCTAACAGCAAAAATACAACAATTTTCAAAAAAATTAAAAAAATAATTGAAAAAAATTGCATAATTGAAATTTTCCGAGGTTCCATAATTTAATTGAAAATATAATTGTAATTGAAAATAATGGCAAACTATTTCAATTAATTTAATTTAATTTAATTGAAATTAAAAACTGAGCTCATAATTTAATTGTAATTGAATTGAAATTCAAATTCCATAATTTTACATCACTACAACTAGGTAAAGTAAATCTAGGTACTTTTCCCGAATATTAACTAGGTAATACTAGGTATACCTAGTTACCTAGTTACCTAGATAAAAAGTGCACCACACTGTTCTGAGCTTAAAATTGACAGAAATTACAAGTTTCAGTAGTATAATGAGGTCTGGTTGGGTTTCTGCCCGACCAGGGCGAGAAATTTCTGAAAATTTAGCCTTCGAAAACGGATATAAAAGGTATTCCGAGCATAAAATAGACCGTTTTAGTACATAATTAATTCATTTCTCTTATTTTTCTCTAATTTTCTTCCCTACCTCCACCGCAAAAGGGGGGTTTACACACCTAGAGCCCTGGGTACGTCACTGTTAGGTTTCACTGTGTGTTGTAGGATAGTGTCGCAGTTTGTGCATCTCCGGTCCGATTGGTTGGACTGGTTAGATGAAGGAGTCTGGCTGAACCAGGTCAAAGCGAGTGAAGAAGTCAGGTCGTACAGTTCAGTTAACAGACATAAAGTTGAAGAAACTGCTTCTTTAAGCATCGTATCGACAATTTATTCATACGTTTAATACAGTCAGGGAAATAACAACATATATGGTATCAGTACACATATATGGAAACGGTACCATATATGGTACCGGTTCACCTTCAAGTGGTACCATATATGGTACCACTTCCTTATATGGTACTGGTACCATATATGGTACCGGTACCATATATGGTACCCCTTCGATCGAGGCCTCAGGTGGTACCATATATGGTACAGGAACCATATATCGAAACAGTACCATATAAGGAACCGGTACCATATATGGTAACAGGTTCAAGATATGGTACACATTCGATAATATCATTAGGGTTACCATATATGTCACCGGTACAATATATGGTACCCTTTCGATCGAGGCCTCAGGTGGTACCATATATGTTACCGGTACCATATATGGAAACGGTACCATATATGGAGACGGTACCATATACGGTCCCGGTACCATATATGGTACCCATTCGATCGAGGCCTCAGGTGGTACCATATATGGGACCGGTACCATATATGGTACCCATTCGATCGAGGCCTCAGGTGGTACCATATATGGTACCGGTACCATATATGGAAACGGTACCATATATGGAAACGGTACCATATATGGTACCGGTACCATATATGGTACCCTTTCGATCGAGGCCTCAGGTGGTACCATATATAGTACCGGTACCATATATGGAAACGGTACCATATATGGTACCGGTACCATATATGGTACCCTTTCGATCGAGGCCTCAGGTGGTACCATATGGTACCACCTCAGGCCATACATGTAACAGATCATCAGCCGAACGGTTTTTTTTTCATCATCAGTTTTTTTTTAATTTTACCCAGGCCACCGAAAGCTGGTGACAGCGAGTAGGTAAATGGGAACCGACTGGAGCTGCCTAAGCACCTAAAAGCTACAATGGCAACCACACATGTGTTGGGACATATGGAACGGGGACAGCTACCACTCAGACCCACCACCCCACTGACACCGAGAGTGTGTGCCGGCTAGTAGCGAAGGAAGGGCAGGATGATATGGGTGTGCATGAGGGTGTATCCCTAAAGCGCACATCCCATAAAGTGGCCTGGTTGGGTTTCTGCCCGACCAGGGCGAGAAAGTTTTGAAAATTTAACCTTAAAATTCGCATTTAAAAGGCATTCTGAGTACAAAATAGACAGTTTTGGTACATAATTCATTAGTTTCGCTATTTTTGACTGACTTTCTCTTCCTACCTCCACCGCAAAGGGGGTGTACATGTCACAAATAACACCCTAACGATCAGAAAAGAAGGTCACAGAAACTTGGCAGCTTGGCAGCTACGTGTATCTCAGTTCAAATCAGCATTTTCGACTGATTTTTTCTACACACCCTTTTGTTCAGTCGCCCACCAGCTTCGGCGCTGACCTAGTAGTACATGACTGCGTGCATGGTGATGCTTTTGTTGCCATTTACGAATAGAATCCACTTTTCACCTCTTCAGACGGAAGATGCTGACACATCATAAAGAAAGAGCTTCAGCTATTATGACTTACAGGTTAGCTGAATGCCTTTGTGGTTGCACAAAGCATAATGCTGTCTATTATTGCATCACCAGTACTATTTATTCGTGCAACCGTTCACACTAGAAGGATGGAGAAATCTAAAGAGATGGAAGCGAAAGGTGCTTTGGCCTGGAAAGAGAGAGTTGTGTGGCTGTGTGCCTTAGTTGCCACTGCATTGGTAGCTATGGCTCTGATTCTTCTGTTCGCCTTCTTACTCTTTGACTGCCAGGAAGAAAGAAGACAGGCTTGCATTAAGAAACAAAAGAAAACAGGTATTAAACGCATTTTCTGACATAATTCAATGAGTGTTGAATGGGTATACCGAACCGATCCGAACCAAGGACTTCGAAAAATGTCCATGTACTGTAAAAACTTAGAGACACCTGGTTAACCTGCTGCCCAACCAGACGAGAAATTTTAAAAAAAGTTGCCTTTAAAAATGCAAAATGGCATTCTGGGGGAAATCTACAGTTACCGTAAAACGTCAAATAAAAGCGCACGCCTCAATATTAGGGCCGCTCTAATAGTAGCGCTCCCACGCACACTATTATCAACCAGGGATGTGAGGTGTGTTTTTTCCGGTGTTCTTTCCGTATTTTTTGCCGAAAAAAACCCGGTTTTTTTCCTAAGGGGTCGGAAAAAAGTAAATCGCGAAAAAATCTCAAGCTAAAAATAGCTAATTTGTGTCATTAATCTGTTAAAAAATGGACTTTTGAGATAATATAGGCTTTAGGCTAGACTGGCTCACTACTGTTAGAAAAACAACAGAAAATGCCAAATTTGGCAATTTAAAACAAAGAGGCAAACTGCTGTAGGAAAATTTGCATATAGGGTTTATTGATGGAGCCTGTCAGGCACTGTTTCATGCCTGTTTTGTGATTTATGTCCATGTAAGATGGGTATTTTTGTTCTGAAAAGACTCAGAAAGGCGCTAGATAGAAAGCGTTAGGAGTCATAAAACCAGGCTAGGTTACTCAGAACTTGGGCTGGAGTTTTTCCGCGATTTAGGAAAAAAATCGGAAAAAAACTGGGAAAAAAATCAGGCTAGGTTTTTCGGAAAAATACCCATCCCTGCTATCAACGCTTTGTACTTGTGTCCCATACATGTAACAGGGGGTCTGGGGTCTGCTCTGCCCCCCACACGACTCAGGCCAGATGACCAGGTAACCAGGGAACTACTTAGTTTTAGTAGAAGGGAACTAAAGCTGGTGGTTGGTTGGTTAACCGGACACAGTAGTAACCTTAATAAGCATCTTAGCATTATGGGCCTGGTGGATGATCCAACATGCTCCTTCTGCTCAGAAGAAGAGGAAACGCCTGAACATTTGGTCACACAATGTGACGCATTGGCTGGGCGTAGGTATAGGATCCTGGGGCGAAGGTATCTGACCACCCAGGAGCTGAGTGAATTATCTGTTAGGGACCTACTGAGGCTGATTAAAGCCTCGGGTAGGTGGTAAGTTCGACTTGTTCGATTTCACTTCATACGGGGCATCGAAATGGACCCTGGGGTCTGGTCGACCCCCGTCACATCGAATCGGATCGAGCAACTTTGTACGATTTTTTGAAATTTCAGACACAAAAATTGCCAAAATCGCCTGCAAAACACCACTTTTTAGCTGTATTTTTGAGCGATTTTTTGTGCCCAACCCCCTCCCCAAATTTTGGCTCAGACCTCCCCGGCCAGCGCCAGACCCCAACCCCCATCCCCCTTCGGTGGATGACCTGTTAAATGTATGTTGTTTCCAATGTAGAATACGGTCCCTCTGGGAGAATTTTCTTTGATTAAGCTTGCAAACATTCGTCAGACTAAAATTCATATAGAGATTGTTTTTGTTTAAGATGCAATTTCTGAGAGGATTCAATGTCTCGTAAGGGAACCTGCATGTACATAAGAGAACGACATTTTTGATACTTCAATAGTAATTGATGAAAAACAATGACGTGCCAAGTATTAGCCCGATCGGCCCTCATGGGCCCGCTGGCCACTAGTTTGGTTTAAGGGGAGGGGGTTGGGGGTGGCCAGCCGATGGGACCCAGACATGGGCAAAGGGGGGGCTGAGGGGGTTTGGCCCCCCATCAGGCTCTGATCTACCCCTATCAGCCGGCCGCTACCCCCCATCAGGCGCTCCTACTCCCCCCTCAGCCCCCCATCAGGAATTGAAAAGTCTACCCCCATCAGCCGAAATGCTAGCCCATGTCTGATGGGACCCAAACCCTTGGGACACTCTATTGTCTCTCAATGCGCGGGCATCTAATCCTAATGTGTAAACCCCGCGCTATAATTCTCCGCTGATAGTAATGGGCTGTATTTGAGGCATTGTGCACAAAACACTAACACACCGGGTGCCAGCTGATGTGACCCAACCCATAGGGCACTCTATTGTCTAAACATGCGGCGGTCTCTACCTACATGGCGACAGTATGTCTGAGGTAACCGGGAGTAGGCTGCACTGCGGCTAAAGTGGAGGTACATAAAACAAGCGCAGCACACACATTATGTGTGTCAGTCAAAATGGCTAACTTTGGGCAGGCTAGGTATATTGCATCTGACTACCTTCACAGTTTGTTGGTGACCCCTGCCCAGACCGGAAGTCATCGTATGTATAGAAATAGCAGAAAGCTGTTGGAGAAAAGCGGGACTACCAGTGTAGGCGTTGCAATGAGATCTACAAGCGGTGCAAGAAGACCGGCATACCGACTCAACCTGTTCCGATTGTTCATGTCCTCAATGATCAAGTTCTACGCCTACAGTCAGAGAAAATCAGATTACAGCGACCTGGCAGGCGCGTACCAGCTGACCTATGCCGAGAATGGTATATAGAGGAAAATAGATAAACGATTAGGGGCCGCGGATTCAGGTGCGATACGCCCACTTAATTGCCCATCGAGAGGTGCGATAGGCCGACCGGTGCGAAGCGCCCACCAGAGAGGTGCGAAACGCCGACTTGATTGACAGGTGCGATACGCCGACTTAATTGCCCATCGAGAGGTGCGATACGCCGACCGGTGCGAAGCGCCGACCAGAGAGGTGCGAAACGCCGACTTGATTGACAGGTGCGATACAACGACTGCAGGTGCGATGCGCCGACTGCCAGTACAGTAGGAAGGCGCCAGTTTTGAATGCTTCACTTATGGCACACATTGTAACTTATCTGGCTAAAAGAATAGATTAAAGATGAAACAATATCGGAAAACCGAATACCCAATATTGAAGATCCCGATGTCAAATACCCCTACCAAATATTTTTCAGACTGGGACCAAAAATTACTGTATTAAAGGTTTTTTCAAAATTGTTTGTTGGTGTATAGTGATTATGTGATTATTGGGTGTTGCGGTGTAAAAGGTCAAACGGAATAACCCCAAAACAGTCTCTCAGCTGAAGGCAACATTAATATGTATTACTACACCACGCTACAGCGGCTGTGCCTAACTTTCAATTTAGGGTCTTAATAGTCATACTCGATCTGCCAGCCAGAAAGCGATCGTTACCTTTCGATTTTTTAACGTGCACCTTAGCTAAGGGCGCTAAATTGCATAAAGGGTGAAAAAGCAAGGCATGTGCAATGAGACCTCCAGATGAGACTGAAAGCTAAAAGATCTGTCTGCTCAAACAAATGTTTGCACTGCCATCGAACTATTTCCAAAACTACAGCCAATCCTATACGTCTTCCTGCACTTCTGTAGTGATCTGTGATGGCTTTCCCTAAGCAAATGCTAGGGATTGCTGGAGCACTAGAAACTATTTCGTGCTTTCAAAATGAATTGATAAAATTCGATTGAAAAGAGTCGATTTAGTATTCCAAAAGCTAAATTTGTTATTCCATTGTCTTCTATCGTGTTTTCTGTCTTCAGAAGCCAAACGCACCGAAATCAAGCTTAGCAACTTTAGTCTACCTACTACCTACAGTGTATGTAGGTAGCACATGCTTGATTGAACGTGTGACAGTTCTAGGGCTCTCCAAACCATAAATCCTCTATCATTGGGTAGTCGGCGTTTCGCACCTATTTAGTCGGCGTAACGCACCTAATTGTAGGCGGAGTTTACTGAGTCGGCGTTTCGCACCTCTTAGTCCGCGTATCGCACCTTTCTGATCAGTTGGCGTATCGCACCGGTCGGCGTATCGCACCAACACCGGGGCCGCGGCCGCATGGCGAGAACAAAGGCTGGGTCCCATCGGCTCACTCCCGTTGGGGGTCTGTTGCCGGCCAGGAGTCTGAGCCCAAATTCTAGGGGAGGGGCTGGGTACTAAAAAAGCTCAAAAATCGCAATTTTTCGGCTAAAAATCGCCAAAATAAATACAGGTAAAAAGTGCTGTTTTACAGGCGGTTTTGGCAATGTTTGTGCCAGAACTTTGTTTGTGCAAAAAATCTCAAAAATTTGCTAAAACATTTACTTGCCAGAAATTCGGAGGGATCGGAAAAATCGTCTCGAGGGAGTCTGGCCTATGTGGGGTGGCAGGCAGACCCCCATCACATGTATGATTTAGACGGTCTTGTTCGTTTGCACTCCAATTGTTTACCGGAGGCTAAAATGGTCTGGGCCTGTCAATGAACGACCAGTCCTACCTGACCCACCACCAAGCTCTGGTAAACCAGACTTTCTGAGGAAATTTTACAAGGATTTGGCGACTTTTTGGGAATTCGGACTACCCCTCTCGGCCCCGGCACCACCAAGCTGTCGAAAGTCAGCAATTGAATGGGGGACCAATGTCTTGCGCACACCCACTGCAAAAGGAGAGGGTTGTTATTTCAACTCAACTCAACTTTATTCGCAGATCGACACCAAAAATATGGTAAAACGAGGATCGCGAATTTATAAAGACAGTCTTAGAATATAGAACATACTACTGTACAGTAACAAGACCATTATCGGTTAAACGAACAAAAAAGTCATCAGAATGACAGTATCTTACAAAGATCGACAAAGAAGAATGCACAGTGTGACTGGGAAGTGAATTCCAGATCTGAAAGGACTGGTACAAAAACGTTTGAGTGGCAGAGTTGGGAACCCGCAATTGCAGATCGTGAGTCTGATTGGCCAATAGCAGTCTGGCGCTTCGACGTCCTTCCGCTCGTTTCAGAAAACAGAAGGTTAGGTACCTTATTTGGTAAAAATACTTGTACAGCAGTACAGTACGCATAATGATGGCACTACAACAGATGGGGTACCAGACACGACGGCCACGTTCATTAGCGAGCAGCAACAACTGATCATAAGACACATTCCATTCCAGTTAAAATTATTTATGAACGACCTAATCATCAATCTATGAACGCGTTCTAGCTTCACTTGGTGGCACTGCGCAGCAGGCCACCAGATCTCAACTGCATTGGTTAGACTACTCAGGATGCAAGTATGATACACTGTTTCCAACACGTACAGAGGGGCAAATTTACGGAAATTACGGTTCAGAGCGCCAATTAAGTTATTAAGGAGGCTGCCGGAACAACAACAAACATACATGTAGTAGGGGGTTTGGGGTCACCCCCCCTGCTGGAAAGGCGAACCCCCTCACCCCCGACCCAAATACAGTATAGACAAAAAAATGTCCCATCGCTTTTTCGGCCTTTACTCAAACCTTTCGTTCTCAGTCACTTCTTTACCGATTTGGCTCAAATTTTCAGCAAAAATTAACAACATGGTGGGCAAGACGCGACGACTATGGCGGCCCTATGGTGCCCTTCGATTTCGCTGGTTTTTTTTGCATGTCTGTTGCGCATTTACTATGCTACTACATGTAAAAAAGCTGACATTGTCCTGTTATTCTATTTTACTAAAATTTGGTCAAACATTTCCGTGGGTATGGCAAAAATTCGGTGTTCAACCGGGTTTTTGCGTCAAACGCGGTACGGATACAGCAAACCGCTTTTTAACTGTGTGGTTCGTAATCCGGGGCTCATTCTAGATCGTTTTATGGGTTCACGGCCACTGTAGCTCTAAAAGGTGGCAAAATTACTATTGAAGTATCATAGAAATATCCAAATCCGTGATCTGACACTGACCAAAGCAGGGAGTTTTCTTATGAGACATTGAATCCTCTCAGATATTGCGTCTTAAACACAAACAATCTTTTTATCCTGACCCTAACAAAAGTAGGGAGCTAGATTCTACCGGGCAGACCGTACACCAATTGGTGCACGGGACAATTTTTCATCACGCATTTGCCGATCAGCTTCGCACGGGTTCATCGCGCAAAGCTCGATCAGCTTCAGAAAATTTACACCTCGATCAGCTTCGCATTTGTGCTGCCCGGGCGGCGCAGCCATAACACATTTTCATCACGCATTTTGTGTCAGACCGGCTGGCCCGCTTCTGATTATCACGCACCGGCCGCCGAAATCTTTCCATCACGCAGCGTTTCCATCGGACAATTTTTTTCAGCTTTGCACGCATTTTCCCGGACAGAAATTCGAATTGGCTCATCGGACATTTGGCGGCCCTGCGCGAGAGAGACAACATAAAAATACCCTGTATTTTCAGAAAAATGAGGATACTTGAGATGGCCAATGTAGCATTAAAATTACTCCACTCCGCGCTCCAATACTAGCGTCCTCAAAATAAGTCACGAAAAAATAATAGAGCAGCGCAATTATTAGAAGTTTTAGGGTAGTTGATTATTATATATCAGTACATAAGGGGTCGTCTCCAAATGGCTAACCGAAATGCGGCGAAATTTCGGTCAGGACTGATCGAATATTTCGCCGAAAATTTCGGTCGTCCGCTCAGCCGGCAAACCGAAATTTTCGGTCTGCCCGAAGACTTGGGACCGAAATCTTCGGTTGACCCAATTTCGGTTCTGCCGAAATATCGGTCAGCTCAGCGCGCTTTGTTTAACAGCTGCGCAGGGGACTGGAAGGTTGACGTGCCCAAAGTAAACAGATCGCATGGCAGATCAGTGTCAATGACAGGGTCGATTAGATTGTTTTTCCGAGTTCCGACCTCCGAGTCACGCTTCTGTGCGGCCTTGTAACCGGCCGCTTCTATACTGGCGTTAACAACAGGCACCAGTTCTGGAAACTTGTCGCTCAAACGCTTTCGGCCAGGTGGAAGAGACGCCCTAGCAGACGAGCTGATGGCAGGCGCTTCTAACAAGCGTTTGGGCGTCTGCTCTGACTTCGTAAACAGCAAGTAACTGTTTGGGGAGTATACTTCAAGCTGAGGGGCTTAAGGTAACTTTTCAGGCGTACAGTTGGTTCGGCGAAACAAGGGGTCGGTAGAGCTGCCCGCCGCCATTCTGGTTGCGGCCAAAATAAAAAGAAAAAAGGGATACCTCTGCTGCGCATCTGTGCAAAATCTGACTTTGCTACTTTTCGGGTGTCCTAAGTGGATCAACTGTCTTTTGTTTTTAGAGATAGGCGCGCAACGCCAAAGGGTCTTTATTCACTAGTGAGCTTAAGGAACAGCCGCTAAAAGACCATCTGGCATTGACCGATATTTCGGTTTAGCACCAGTGTGGTGCACTTTTTATCTAGGTAACTAGGTAACTAGGTATACCTAGTATTACCTAGTTAATATCGGGGAAAAGTACCTAGATTTACTTTACCTAGTTGCTGGTTACTCTATTTTACCTAGTTTTACTTTACCTAGTTTTAAATCCACATAACTAGGTACTTCTAGGTAGAACAAGTTTACCTAGTTTGATATTTTCAGTTTTACGTTGCTTTTTCAGTCAGCAAACCTTCAAATTTCCGGCTTTCCCACAATTACAGTGGCCCAGAGAATGAATTTCTGACTTATTTGATCAATAAAATACAAATATTTACTTGAAATGTGTCAAATTTCGTAAATTTTAACTCCACTAACTTCATCATTGTTCTATTGAACCAAAAATAATAATTTGACTTGATTTCCAGTGTTTTAGGTTTACCTAGTATTACCTAGTTTTTCTGGGCCTTACCTAGTATTACTTTACCTAGTTTCTTAGCTGAGAACTTTACCTAGTATCAACTTTACCTTTACTCAACCAACCGACTCTCCAGTGCTCCTCACATGCAACAACGTCGAATGGATCATGCCAGCACTGTTCTGGCTGGAGTCATCTATGTGTGTGGTGGACAAGAAGAAATTGGAAGTAGCAAAGATCTGTCATCGTGTGAGCGGTTCCACCAAAACAACTGGCACTCAACTGCCTCGATGGCAACTGAGAGAGAAGAACTGGCATTGGTGGCAGTTGAGGGACAGATCTACGCCATCGGAGGGTGGAATAATACAGATAGTCTGAGTAGAGTGGAGAGCTACTCACCAGCGTCAAATTCTTGGACAGCCGTCGCTTCCATGCATAGAAAACGGAGGGCTCCCTCAGCCACAGTGCTTAACGGCCAGGTCTATGTGTGTGGTGGAGCTTTTCGCCGCTCGTGTGAGCGCTACGACCCAGTCAGCAACACTTGGACTCAAATTCCATCAATGAATAAGAGCAGATGGTGGTTCAGTTTACAATCAGATGGGACTCGACTGTTTGCTGTTGGTGGATTTGGAGACAAAGATGCAGAGAAAACAGTGGAGGTGTTCGACCCAAAAACAAATAGATGGACTCTACTCAAACAACAACTCCTACATAAAAGAGATGGTAGTTCGGCTGTGGTCATCAGTCTGTGAGTTTGTGTAGAGAGACTGATCTGCTCTATAAAACTAATAATTAATAAACTCTGTGAAAAGGCTACCAATTACTGTTGAGGCTCCGATTGCTGAAAATATTCTTACCGCGACAGATAGATTGCTTACAGCACAGCTCATAATTATCTGTCGATTCTTTGTGCCTCAGAATGTTTTTGTTGAAAAATTAATGGATTTGTGTACCGGTTTTCTTTGTCTTAGTTGAAAACATAAAATATTTCAAAAAGTCCCTAAGATAAAAACGGGTATCGAATACTGCAAAATATTGTTGTATTTGCTAAAAAATCGGCAAATATGAAAATACCATTAAACAAAAAATTGAGCTAGTCTGTCTTTGCTAGTAGGGAGGGACTAATGTTTAGGCCAGAAAAGTTCCATCAATCATGCAGTTCAAACAACACACAGAGATCCTTTTTTCCTGCAAATAGAGTGTCTGCACACACACAGTGAGATTTATTACTGACTATATCTCTAAATTTCGTTCATTCTCATCATAGATGTAACAGACCGGCCTGGGGCCACATAGGCCAAGCCAAACCCCCGGATGGAGACCACGCGAGAAGATTTTGCTGGCAAGTAATTTTTTTGGCAAATTTTTGTAAATCGTAAATTTTGTAAAACAGCAATTTTTAGCTGTATTTGAGCCAAAATTAGCGATTTTTGACGATCTTTAGCCGAGAAATTGCGATTCTTTGCGATTTTTAGCGTTTTTAGCGTTTTTAGTGCCCAACCCCTCCCAAAATTTGGGCTCAGACCCCGGGCCGGTGCCAGACTCCTCCCCTTCGGCGGATGACCTGTTATATACTGTATATGGTATCCAGAATTTCTCAAGGCGGGTGAACATTTTTGAAAGTGCCTGGGCCGTTGTAATACCACGGTAAGAAAATTTAGCAAAATTAACCTTCAAAAACGCACTTCAAAAACGACATTCTGAGCATAAAATAGACAGTTTTAGTCATAAATGTAACAGGTCATCCGCCGAAGCGGGAGGGGGTTGGGCACTAAAAAACGCTCAAAAATCGAAAAAATCGGAATTTTTGGGCCAAAAATCGTCAAAAGTCGCTAATTTGGGCTGAAATACAGCTAAAAATGCTGTTTTGCAGGCGATTTTGGCAATTTTTGTGCTTTCTAGAGTTGGAAAAATAGTCTTGGGGGGTCCCATCCGGGGTGGGGTCTGGCCTAAGTCGGGTGGGGGCAGACCACCCAGACCCTTGGATGCGCCACTGGGGGAGGTCTGGGTTCTTTCGGTCCGGAGACGGCACAAGGGTTCACCCAGGGAGGGATAAGAGCTAAAAACAAACATGAAGCTAATCCTAAATTTAAAACTTTCGTAGTAAAAATTAACAGGCATTTTTGGCAATACACCTTGCAGAAAAGTAGATGTTATTCCTTAAATGTCTACCTCTAACTTGTTTGGCTCAGTATTTTAGATTTTCAAAATCTTGTTTTATATCCTAAACCTAAAAATTTGATAATATTTATTCAAAAATTTGCTGACTACAAATTGACTACTAACTACGACTACATATTCAAAATCGAGAAATTTTGAGAATTCTAACTAAGACTACAAATTATTTTTGGCAACTTTTAAAGACTACTAACTACGACTACTGTTTAAAATTTGTAAAAGAAATAGGTCTAGTCTGGCCTAAGTCGGGTGGGGGCAGACCACCCAGACCCCCTGTTACATGTATGGTTTTAGTAGATAATTCATGTGATTCTCTTTCTTTTGACCGACTTTTTCTTCCTACCTCCAATGCAAAGTGGGTCTACACCACCTACACCCTTGGATGCGCCACTGGGGGAGGTATGGGTTCTTTCGGTCCGGAGGCGTCACAGGGGTTCACCCAGGGAGGGATAAGAGCTAAAACAAACAAGAAATGAAAAAACCTGTTTCTTTAACAGAAATGCAGTTTTAACGATTTTTGGGAGATAGAGTGCTCCCACAGAATTCGATTCGGTTTTCATCCTTCGTACTAGGCTAGCTTAAAAAAAGTTTATTACAATGCACTGTCTGTACATGTAACAGCTCCGGGCCGACCTGGGGGGAGGGGGGTAGGGGGGTTTCCTCAGGTGGGGGGTCGAGGGGGGTTTCGCCCAGGTGGGGGGTCCCAAATTTCAAAAAGCTCCAAAACGCCTAGAAATGCGTTTTTAGCACGGTTTTTTCAGTAAGGACGCTAAAAATGGCTATTTTAAGCTACCAAATAGCGTTTTAAAGCTAAAAACAAGCAAAAAATGACAAAAAGAGCTTCCAAGAACACCGATTTTTTTTAAATATCAGCAGTGGAAACGCCAAATTCGGTTTCCAAAGGCTTTTCAAGTGAATTTTAGGCTAAAAATTTGTGATTTCTGGCCCAGTTTGTAAATACTGGAGCCACTACCACCACTTGTATTTTTTGGTCGGGGGAGGGGTCCCTTAACCTGTCTCGGGGGGGTTGAGGGGGGGTTTGGCCTTTCCAGCAGGGGGGTAACCCCCCAACCCCCCTAGTACATGTATGGCACAGTCTGTATCTCACAAATAGCAGTATTAACAGGGGATGGCAAAAGAACGTTCGCGCGGCCGGAAGAGAAAATACAAAAACACGGCCAAAAAGTGGTCCGAAACGGTTTTTTCAACTTCAAGCGCAATTTTTTGTGTTCCGTTATTGATAGGAGGAAGTGATGCATCTATATGAAACACAATGTTAAGCTATCGAATAAGACGACTTTGAACCATAATTCGGCCGTTAAAGGGCATTTTCCTCTCGAAAACTGAATTGGTCGTTTTTCAATGTTCGGTTTCTGCTAAAAGGAGACTTCATTCAAATTTTGTTCAACCGGATTTAAAATCAGCTAGACTCGTTACCTATAAAGCACTGCTTTTTTTCTTTCCGCACTTTGGCATGGTCCCCACAAAATTGATTCTTTCTTGACTACTGGAAATTGGCATTTTCGTAGATTTTTTGGTGTTTCTCGTTCTTCTGAAAAAAACGACTAATTCAGCGCACGATGTTCAATGTGTGTCACGGCGACCCCGGAATCCGTGAGAGTAGACCAATTTCCTCAGAGAATTTCAATTTGTAGTCTTAGTTTGTATGGTTTTTTCCGTAAAAACGCCCATGGGTATATTTAGTTTTGGCACTTTTCACAGATTCTGTTCTAATCTGAAAAAACCCCCTGGGGCGGCTATTTGGAAAGTACTGTACATATGCGTTTATTTGGAATTGGCAACTGCTTTCTGGCTGAGCGCGGTCTGTCTGTGAGTTGATTTTTTGCACTGATTCTAAAACAACAACTGATAATATCGTCTTTCTATACTGAAACTCATGCTTCTAGACCCAATTTATGAGGTTTTAACCCATTTTTAATCACATTGATCATCTTTTCCTGGACAAAATGTTTTATCTTAATAAACGCCCATGGGCGTCTATTTGGAAAGCCTTTCCAAATAAACGCCCAGGGGGCCACTATTTGGGGGGGCGTTTAAACGGAAAAAACGCGGTAGTTGTCACTACGTACATGTATTGAAAACAGTAAAGGCCGACAAACCAACTGGTAGTCCCGGTTTTAGGCTTAGGCTTAGGTTGGCTCAAAGTAGTCCATGATAGCTTTTTTCAAAGTTTCTGTTAGGAGTCGGAAATCGGTCCAGCTCTCCCAGTCTAAGGCCTGAGAACGATTCAAAACACTTAAAAGTAGTGAAAATTTAAAAGAGCAAACTGCTCACACTGCTTATCAGTCAAGCACTGATGCAATCAGCGATCTGATATCAATTAAGTAGGGAATCGCAGAAAAGGTAGTGGCCCTTCTCAAGCCCTTCAATGAAACGCTTGACCTCTCTGGCCGATGCCCCACCCTCATTAGGCATAAATGAGCTCAGACAGAATAGCGTATTTTAACTTATATTAATGATAAATAAGCCAAAAAGCTTGACTTTAGTAAAAATCCGACTTTTTTCCTTACGATCCTCTCAACCACCCATCAGCCTGGCGGTACCCCCTCAGGATTTGAAAATTTGCCACCCCTCAGCCAAATTGATAGCCCATATCTGCTTCTGTCCTCCTGCTTCAAGTCTGTGGAGTGAGCAGGTCTTCAGTGTTGCTGCAGGCAGACGTTTAAGAACCTGAGCGTTGCTGTCTAAAAGCTGAGAATGCCGAGAAATTGATGTTTCTGAGAACTATCATGCCACTGTTAGGTTTTGACTATACCATCGATTTTTAGTTGTGCACGAAAAACGTTTTTTTTGCTGTTCCAGAGAAATAAACTTGGTGTCAGCTTTGTTTTTTCCTACTTTCCCGCACACAAAAATATCGAAAATATCGATGCGAAATATCGCGATATCGATATCGATATCGATATTGGAAAAAGGGTCGATATATCGACTTTTCGATATCGATATCGATATATCGTCGGAACCCTACTTAAAAGTACATTTTTAACCGCAGTGGAGGGCTTAAACTACTACATACAAACAACCAGAGAAAAATAAAATGACATAATCTTGGAAAAACCGAGATTACTGTATCAGGGTCAATTGTTCAGGGCTCTTACGTGTCTCAGTCGACGTAAAAGAAAATTTTACACCATATATGTGAAATTCTGCCAAATCGGTTGAGCTGCTCCCGAGTTATTTCAATCCCCCCAGAAATCTGAAAATCGCCGCCAAAAATGGCCATTTTTAGCATTTTCGGCCAACTTTGATGGTGTATAACTCTGGAACCGTTCCACCTAGAAGAAATATGAATACATTTTTGAAATCCCGAGGTCTGTAGATTATAATTCACTAAAAAACTCGCGTTCATCCGAACTACAGGAAACGCTGATTTTTTTCTGTTGCGCAGATTAGCATTACTATGGCGCGTTGCGCAGATTAGGTTGCAGCAGAGTACTGTTGCTAAGTAAATTATAATTATAATTTTAATTACATTTTTTAGAAATTTTACATTTCAAAATAGAGCAAATTCTGTGTTTTTTGCGAATAACTCCTTATGGCTGCGGCTGATCGTTTTTTGTCTCATAACCAAAGTTGTAGAGGGGCTCGAGCTCTGTACAATAGTGTAACCTAATCTGCGCAACGCTCCCTTGTAACGCTAATTTGCGCAATGGAAGAAAATCAGCTTTTTCTGTAGCTGGGCTGAATGCGATTTTTTCAGTGAGTCTGAATCTACAGACCATTCGGCATCAGAGAATTCATTCAGGACATAGCGAATGTTACTGGATTACTGTATATTGTGGTCCTGGAACGAATGTAAAAACTCATAAGCTTGATTACCTACTTTATTCAGCTTTCCCCTGCAACAGGAACACCCAAATAGCAAAAAATAACAATTTTCTCGTCGGGACCTCAAAATACAGTAACCCAGCGATGATGGTTATGTCAGAAATAGATTCCCCACCTCTGAAAACCTTTATTGCCTACTCTATAGAGCGTTTCCTTGCACCAGGCATGCATAAACGTAAAATAAGAATTTTCGTGTTGGGACCTCAAAATACAGTACTCCAGTGATTATAGTTATGTCAGCAATGGATTCCCCGACCATGAAAACCTTTAGTGCCTACTCTATAGGTCATTTCTTTGCCGCAGGAACAATGTAAATTGACAAAAAGTTATTTTCTTGCCAGGACCATATACTACAGTACCCGAATGGCTTCAGAAAGGCCTGAGATCGACACAAAACACTCTAAAGTACATTTTTAACCACAGTGGAGGGCTTGAACTACTACATACTAGCAGAGAAAAATTCAAATGACCTAATGTTGGAAAAACCGGGATTACGGCATCAGAGTCAATTTTTCAGGGTTCTTATGTGTCTCAATCGATGTAAAACTAAATTTTACACCACATACGTGAATTTCAGCCAAATCGGTTGAGTTGGTCCCGAGTTATTTCAATCCCGCCTCCAGAAAAGTGAAAATCTCCAAAATCGGCCATTTTTCGCATTTTTGGTGAAATTTAGGGGTCTATAACTTTGGAACCGTTGGACCTACGGCAAATATAAGTACATTTTCGGAATCCTCATGGTCTGTAGATTCAGATTCACTGAAAAAATCGCATTCAGCCCAGCTACAGAAAAAAGCTGATTTTTTCCATTGCGCAAATTCGCGTTACAAGGGAGCGTTGCGCAGATTAGGTTACACTATTGTACAGAGCTCGAGCCCCTCTACAACTTTGGTTATGAGACAAAAAAGGATCCGACGAACCCATAAGGAGTTATTCGCAAAAAAACACAGAATTTGCTCTATTTTGAAATTTACTTTTAAGGCGCAATTTCTGGGAGAATTGGAAGTACTGTTATTTTAATAGTGAAATTTTATTTTAATTTAATATTAATATAATAGTCCCCTGTTAGTTTTAATTTAGATTTAATATTAATACTATTAAATAACAATTTTAATAGTATTTTAATAGCATTTTAATAGTAGATTCTAAAATGAACTTGAAAAGTTCTGGACACACTTTAGTGAATTGGTGAAACAACATCTTTTGCTTGAAATTGCTAGTGCAAGTTGAAAATTTAATGAGAGATCCAACTTAGAAGCATTTTTCTCTGTAAATTCATGACCATTCTTTTCAAAGGACTTTGTCTGAACATGGTTTTAACGACTTTTCTGACGACGGAGACGACTTTTCTGACCCCCATTCCGATTTTTCTGGCAAGTAATTTTTGAGCAAATTTTTGCGATTCACAGCCCAAATTAGCGATTCTTGACAATTTTAGCCGAAAAATTGCGATATTTTTGCGATTTTTGAGCGTTTTTTAGTGCCCAACCCCTTCCCAAACTTTGGGCTCAGACCCCCCCCCCCGGCCGGCGCCAGACCCACCAACCCCATCCCCCTTCCGCAGGTGACCTGTTAAGATATTCGAAATTGCATTCGAACAGAACCTAGGCAATAAAATTTGAAAGAAAATATTGATGCATAGAGACATTTTTGACAGGAAAAGACTGTTACATAGGTTATTGAGTAGATTAAGGTCGTTTTGTCATTCATGTCTATTACTGAGAAAAGTTCCACAGTTTCCAAGATTCGAGATTCAGAGGGCTGTCAGACACCTTCAATTTTTATCATTTTCTGAGGTAAAATTCTGATTTAACTTCTAGTATTGTAGGTAACTCCTTAATTGTCAAACAAGGTCAAACTATTAAAATGCTATTAAAATACTATTAAAAATAAATTTTAATATTCAGCCCCTCTTTGTATTTTTAATTTAATTTAATATAATAGTAGGCCCTCTATTTTAATATGAATATAGATTTAATACTATTAAAATGGCACTATTAATAATAGTTATATTTTAATATTAATATATTAAAATAACAGTAATTGGAAGTGCCTCCCCAAATCGGGTCAGGGTCACATCACCGATTTGCGTCATTTTTATATATGTGAGAGTATATGACGAAAAAATAAGAACCCTAAAGTATGAGCTCCGGTGGACCCCCCAGAGCGCCAGCCCCCCCCCTACAAAGTAGGGGTGGTCGGGCTGAAAAAAAGAAAAAAGTACCCTAACTTCAAAACATGATTTTATGCTTGTGCTTGCGCGTAGGATGAAAGTTGGCACGCAAACAGATGCGGCCAGACTCGGAGATTTCGAAAATGGTATCTAAAGTGCGGTTGGATGCTCCGAACCGGAGTTATAGGCTAAAAACGCGGTTTTACACCAATTTTGTGCCACACCGACAAACACGTTTGACCAAATTTTTATACATTAGGATCCTAGGCGAGGTCCAGTTTTTATATATAATATAGCCTAGTAAATTCCCTACATGCATGCAAAATATAGCCGAAATCGACTCATACCGTTAGGTCGAAATTCGCCCTTAAAATCAAAATCGAAAATTTTTTTCTGCTGAATTGGAACTAAAATTGTTGCACAAGGCAAACTTTAGGCGTAGATTGCAAATATCGCACTAGTTTTTTCGAAACTTTTCTTTGGAAGCCTAATTTGGCCAATATTACCTGTCCAACTTGCCCCTGCCCCACCACCACCACCTACTTTGGATCAGGTATACCTGTACCACCACCACCACCACCTACTTTGGATCAGGTATACCTGTTCCACCACCACCACCACCACCACCACCACCACCACCACCACCACCACCACCACCACCACCACCACCACCACCACCACCACCACCACCACCACCACCACCACCACCACCACCACCACCACCACCACCACCCCCACCACCACCACCACCACCACCACCACCACCGGTCGCAGGTATCTTCCTTTTTCGTGAACTGGGTCCTGCTGTGCCCTGCTGAGTTTGACCAAAAACGGTCGATTCCAGCTGCTGTATGTGAGCATCCATCTGCTTGTGCTTGCTCTGCACATGTCGCTCTAACCCTCGCATACGATTGTAGGCCTTGACAGCAAGGTGATTGGCTGCCAGCTTGACTGCATCAGCATCCTCAGTGGTCTCTGCCATAATGGCCGCAGGTGCACTGGGTTGGCACTGGTTGCTGATTTGTTGAGCCTGTTTCCGAAGTTCGTTTTCCTTCTCTTCACTGAGATTGATGTTAGATGGACAGATTGGGTCTGTGCAGACCTCCCGGTGCCGGCAGACAATACAGAATCTTGGAACAGAGCCACATGCCAAGGTCTGAGAGCACTGAACATGGCAAGACTTGCCTGAGACCTCCAACACATGACCCTGATGACAGGTGGTGGTTTTCTGACAGAGTTCCTTGATCCACATGTAGTCACCCTGGCCATGAACCTTACAGCTGAAGCAAGAACAATTGGAGGCTGCGTGTGCCTTACTGAGCTCATGCATGGAGACCATCATGGTCTCATGAGGCCATCCTGACTGCTGGGCTACTTCTAGCTGGGCGCGGGCGGAGCACTTCATTCTGTTGACTGAGACGTTGAAGCTCATAGGATTGGTCAGAGGTGGCCTCTCCCACCACATGGGGCTCCTGCCGACGCGGCCGTCTGCAGAATCAGGCAATGTGGTTCAAGTTTCCACAGTTGGTGCATCGTTTTCCTTGGTAGCACTCCTCAGTGACATGCCCAACCTTGGAACACTTCCCACACACAGGTTGTCGCTCATCTGTGCATCTCTGTATTGGGGGTCGCTGCCGGTTTGCTCCCTGGGCAAGAGCCACACCACTGCCCTGTTGCAGGCGTTGCAGTGCTTGTAGCAGGTGGGCGTTGACAGTGGCTTGCTGAGTCTGCATATCTGCCATCTGCTTGCTGAGTTGCAACTGGCTGAGTTGCAACTGGAATTCTGATTGTTGCTGCAGGACCTGCGAAGTGATGGAAGCAGCTTCAGTGTTGGCTGTGGCAGTCATGGTGTAGGCTTGTGTGGACTGAAGAATGGACTGGATTCTGTTCGCCGTGCCTACCGGAGTTTTCCACTTATAAGACCTGGTCTTATAACTGGAAAATGCCCAAATTTAGGGTCACTTTTTGGCGCCCTTTTGAAGACCATGGTCTTCTAACTGGAATATGTTATTTCACTGCAAACAAGGGTTTTTGGCCAAAAACTATATTTGTTTGTCACCTAGATTGTTGTTCCAGACATGCCACACCATTTTACGCTTGACTTGTAGAACTTTACTTGAAATTACAAAAAGAAATTTATTGTTGAAGCGTAGCAGGTACTGTATTGTGTTCAAAACAAAAATAGAATCATGTTTTACCTATATTATATATTTCTGCCTTTGTTTTTTCACGATGCACAGCTTTTGTTTAGTTTAAAAACAGGTAATTTTGTGCTAAAATCGGTTAATTCAACTAAGACCATGGTCTTTTAACTAGAAAATTGGTGTCAATGAACCCAGTTTTCTGACCACCTATTTGAAGACCATGGTCTTCTAACTATGGTGGTCTTATAAGCGGAAATCTCCGGTACTCACCCCGTTATTTTATTGTTAGATAAAACCCGGCCAGTTTCGCTGTCTATGCTACACTACACCGTGCACCGTGCACTGCCGACAGACATCCACGCGCCTACTACCACCAACCACCAACGCGTCACTGGCAACGCCGCTCTGCTCATGTCACTGGCAGACGATCGGTGAAGATTCGCTTCAGTGTGGCCACCAACACATAGACATCATCTTACTGCAAACAGGAGAGCTATCGAAGGATAGTTTTTCCTGCCACCTGCTACAGCAAACAGGAGTGCTATCGAAGGATAGTTCTTCCTGCCACCTGCAGAAATCATTGGACCGCCGGCTACCAAGTACTGTCCGTCTTGCAACCTTTGGTGTTTTGCTTTGTGTACGTGGGAAGACTGACTGGGACGCCAATCAAGCCAACCCCGCAACGTGTTTCAACCGGTGCTGCTACCGGGACGCTGATAGCTACCACCATAAACGAAAACAACTGCTGCGCGGCAATCATTTGGTTGATTGCTTAAGCTATGCCAATTCTTCAACCAAGTTTGCAATTCCGGCAGTGCGTGTAATACAGGCAAGTGACACTACCAGAACCAATGGCTAACGAAGACCCACTACAGCCTACAGGCCTCAACCAACAACATGCCCACCGGCTCATCACTCCTCTCTCTCTCTCTCTCTCTCTCTCTCTCTCTCTCTCTCTCTCTCTCTCTCTCTCTCTCTCTCTCTCTCTCTCTCTCTCTCTCTCTCTCTCTCTCTCTCTCTCTCTCTCTCTCTCTCTCTCTCTCTCTCTCTCTCTCTCTCTCTCTCTCTCTCTCTCTCTCTCTCTCTCTCTCTCTCTCTCTCTCTCTCTCTCTCTCTCTCTCTCTCTCTCTCTCTCTCTCTCTCTCTCTCTCTCTCTCTCTCTCTCTCTCTCTCTCTCTCTCTCTCTCTCTCTCTCTCTCTCTCTCTCTCTCTCTCTCTCTCTCTCTCTCTCTCTCTGCACGTGCGTTTCAGGTGTGATTCTGATATTTACATGTAGTGTTGCTATATAGAGCTGTCACTCCGCGCTAGTAATAGGCCTCAGCTCGGATCGTCAGGCCTCATGTCTGTTTAACAGGCAAGCCGTCCTGATAAGTCATTCTGTCTGCGTGTTGTGCTGTCCATTAACCTTGATTGCTGTTACCGTGCGGCTACCTGAATAAACCGCATTTGCTGGTACAGCCGCCTACACTCGGGTACCTGTGCCGCCTCACCACTCGTGCACACACGACACTGACCAACACTACTACCACAATCATGGCTCACACCAAACAACTTCTACAAAATCCGCAGCCAGTCAATTCCGCGCCCATGGCCAATCAGACCGTCACTCACTCAGTTCATCTGGTGGACCAGATGACCAAAAAGGGGGCAGTGATGGGTGGCATGATCGACATGATGGATAACTTGACAGATAACTTGAGGGGCGACCAGTGTTCGGTGATGCTGGTCTGTAAGTAGAGTCAAAAGTTACCAGAGAAGCAAAAACTGGCTGTCTGGAAACAGTCAGATCACACAAAATTTCTCACCATTCGGCAGTGTCAAGAAGTGGTCAAATTGAAAAAGGGCTACCACTGTCACGACTACACCCAATATCTGCCTGAGCTGCCATGGAGTCACTACTACATGGCTAAAGCCCAGCGCATGGAAACCGGATTTGACTACTAACTGGCCAAGACTTTGTATACATGTTGTTAATATTTGTTGTCCCAGCAATTAGCTGTATATTTGTTATGTGGTAAATGTTTGTTTCGTTTTGTATTGTTTTGTTTTGTCCCTTTTGTGTTTCGACTATTGTAGTTGTGTGTTAATATATGTATGTTGTGTTTAGATATAGTATCTCTGTTTGCTGTTTAGTTTCTCTCTATTAATCTGTACACTTTCCTGCATGGTCATTTTCTGTTAATGCTTCCACTATCTGTTTATCAGTGTATTAGAATGTGTGTAGAACAGCTTTTGTTTTGTTGCTTCTATCTGCTTGTTTTCCCCACTATGTAATGATAACTTGTGTGGAATGCAATTGCATTTCTGTTATAGTCAGAGCTTGGAACCGTTGGTTGGCTTGCCCCCACAGTTTGCAGAAGAGTTGCGAAGTGGCGACAGAGGCGGCTCAACCGGAGGTAGTCATACCACTTCAGGCGCAGCTTGGTGCTGTACCTATCGTGCCACCTCAGAATTAAAAGAATAGACGTCCATACCACGCACCTCAACCCCGTCAAGTCATGGCGGTTGTCTTATGTGTCAGAGGAAGCTTCCTTTACACAAGCCGTGGCCATGCTTATGATTGCTAACTGTGATGTAGTCAGATGCAATGCTGCAGAGTTGTGGCTCATGAGTCAGGATCGATGCACATTGTGGGCAACTGCGAAAATCCTAACTATTCAACCTGTTCCGGGTGACCAGTCAGTTGTCCAACACGCAATTAGAAGAACAAGGGACCAAACTACCTCAGCGGATTTGTGACCCTTTGGAGAGTCGCAATACGCCATCTACTACCTGTTGACTGTACGGACAAGTGACTCGGATGCATTTGAAGCAGGAAGGTTTCGCCCGGCTGAATCCAATTCATCAATTTGAAGAAAACAATACAAATTATGACTCAATGTGCCCGGTAATATGGTAGCGAAAAGGAATAGACTTGGTCAGAGTTTCCTTGCTGCTGTCTTCACCCATTCTGGCTATCAAGAAGAGTACAAGGATAAAATGCAATTAGCATCCTTCACAGGAGTCTATGGACAGGCACCTGACATCAATCAATTGGGGTACACAGCATCGGACCCAGTGGAGTTAGCTGTCATTTTGGCAGAATCCGCAATCGCTACATCAGACCACACCTGCTGTTATGTCACCCAGACATGAGCAGTACGGACCAGTGTCCACATTCTCTCCCAGATGGTACAGCTGAAACTAGAAAACGAAAGAAACATTGCGTATATGTACATACATGTTATTCTTCTGTCAGCGAGTGGTCTGCTGACTTGTCAAAAGCCTGGCCCGTGTTACTGACTGCCGAGTCTAACCGTGTCAGAGAGGTCGTGATGTTGTGGCAGCCACCACCAATATAGGCCAAACAGAGAGGTCCGACCGATCATTCCAAGCCAGACAGTTACTATCCAGACTGTCCAAGAAGATTTCTATCGAGACTCCTAAAACGGACAGACTCTGACTCTGACGCAACATCTTGCCCTATCATGGCTTTCCAACGGCATGTCAGCCAAACCCAAGACTGTTACCGAAACTGGATGTTCGCGCCATCTCGCTGGCACCGTGCCAGGAGGCCCGGTCCAAAAACGGGGCACTGTACAATGCCAGCTTTTCCAGCCTGATACTAACTCGATTCATTGATTATTAACCCATTAATTGTGCGTTATTTGCTGATGCGTGCACTAATTTGGCTACCGACCAATATTACTCTGCGTGTCCTGGCCTGGGCCTGGCGCAAGGCCTCGCTCAGTTGTTGTTTTTGGTGACTCGTCTCTTGTATGCACGTGAGTCTATTACAATGTGGATGGCACCGCGCCAATAAATCTTCGTTCGTTCGCTCGTTGTGCCATATTTTGGGAGAGCCGGACAACCAAGCTAAACCGATAGGTTTAACTCTTTTCTTTATTTATTTATTATTTATCTCGTCTTGGTGAACACAGAGTGTTTCCGAGTAAATTTATTTTGAAATTAAATAACTATTAAATTGCTTGCTCAACCTTCAGAAGAAAATAACTTGCTATTAATTTGCTTGGTACCTAAATTCTGAAATTTAATTTGATACAAATTTGTTATTTGATATGAATTAAATATAAATTTGCTAAAATCAATACTCAATTCCAGATGAAACCACTCAAAACCTGGGTCGTGTCAGTGCAAAATGAGTAGAGCTTTCCTCAGATAGCAACATATGGTCTACAAATTAGCATTTAATGAGTTGATATCTTTGCTATAAGCATGAACAAGGTCATCTTTGGACTGAACCTGTTGTTTTGTAGGCAGACTTTGGTTAGTGAAGCTGCCAACCAAGCAAATTTATATCAAATTCATATCAAATTTATACAAAATTTCGAGGCCAATTTTACGAAATTTAATATAATTTTAATTTGTTTGACAGTCATCGCGAGAAATTTAATTTGTTATTAAATTGCTATTTACTTGGTGATTTTGGCCAAAACAATTTCATTTTGTTATTTAATTTTAATTTGATTGGAAACACTAATAATTATTCTCGCTTTCGCTTCTCTCTGGCGTTACTTCTCATTGCTGCAACGTCTAAAACAGTGTCTATTTGTGTGCTAACCATCTGTTCCAGAGCACTATAGCTGTGACATCCAGGTACAGGCCTGATCAGTACTCTGCTGAAAACTGTGGAAAATTCGGCATGCACCAACCTATGTGTTGCAGTAAGAATATTTTCAGAAATCGGCAGCAATTGGTAGCCTTTTCACAGAGTTTATTAATTAGTTTTATGGAGCAGATCAGTCTCTCTACACAAACTCACAGACTGATGACCACAGCTGAACTAGCTAATCTTTTATGTAGGAGTTGTTGTTTGAGTAGAGTCCATCTATTTGTTTTTGGGTCAAACACCTCCACTGTTTTCTCTGCATCTCCATGTCCTCCACCAACCGCAAACAGTCGAGTCCCATCCGATAGCAAACTGAAGTACTGTCTGCTCTTATTCATTGATGGAATTTGAGTCCAAGTGTTGCTGACTGGGTCGTAGCGCTCACACGAGGAGAGATAATTTCCGCTCCATCCACCACACACACAGACGTGGCCGTTGAGCACTGTGGCTGAGTGAGCATGTCGTTGTGTATGCATGGAAGCGACGGCTGTCCAAGAATTTGACGTGGGAGAGTAGCTCTCCACTGTACTCAGCAATCCATCTTTCCAATTCTTCCCTCCGATGGCATAGATCTGTCCCTGAACTGCAACCAATGCCAGATCTTCTCTCGTAGTTGCCATCCAAGCAGTTGACTGCCACTTGTTTTGGTGCAACCGCTCACACGATGACAAAAACTTCCTGCCACCTCTGTCTATGTAATGTCCACCACACGTATAGATGATTCCACCCAGAACAGTGCTGGCATGACCGTATCGATGTTGTTGCATGTGAGGAGCAGTGGAGAGCCGGTTGGTTGAGGGGTCAAAGGTGAGCACACTCTTCACTACTCTGCTTCCATACAATCCTCCAATGATGTAGACAGTTCCATTCAAGAACTCAGAAGTGTGGTATACTCTGGTCTGAGGCAGTTGAACGTTGAGCAGAGAGTTTTTGTCTGGATTGTCTGGGTAATAGACTTCCATCGATCTCTCTGCTTCAAGATCATAACCGCCACTGATCAGAAAGCCAAAGGAAACTGCTGAAAGAAAGAGAATGGAGGGTTGGTAGAAGACTGACTGTAAATGGAGTTAAACAGTTATTTCTTGGTATTTAGTACTGCTATTTTACTAGTGGATTTTTATTTTACTATTTGCTAAATTTATTACAAATTCAGCTCTTCAATTTAATATTTATTTCTGTTTTACTACCAAGCAGCTCCGATTTTACTAAGTTTTGTTTTACTAATAATTTTACTAATTTTACTAGGTACTATTTTACTATGATTTTACTAAAGTCTGTTCAAAAATCTTTGGCGCTGGGTACATCCGGCAGTGTGCCGAATTTATGCGTGGTGTGAAGCCCATACATGTATATATGGATCTGTTCCTCTCATCAACGAGACTACTATACTGTTCTCGAAATTTGCATATTGAACTTTAGTTAGAAGCAAGAAGCCTGACAAAAAAATCGACTTTTTTGGCAAAGCCCCAATTTTTGTGCCGATACCAGATTCGCATTCCCCAACCTTCAGGCATCTCGAAAATACTACCATACATGGATCTACGATCAACCCTACCAAAGTTACACTCGATTTTCTAACGCTGACAAGCGGTCAAAATTTTGTTCTCCCATAGTTAAGCACAATAATTCATTCAAGATCGAACACATGGGGGTTTTTTCCTTCCAACCAATTTCAGCTTCACGTTTCTATATTATTTCGGACATGCTGAATCCAGCGGTCATACTGGTTTTGCTCTCCGACTTCGATTTTTGCTGGAAATTTGACCTCGAAGTTAGGGTGTCCACCTGAATTTCAGAAAGGCATAGCCCAACGTATCTTGTGTGGCCCTGGTCGAAACCTCATACATGTATATATGGATCTGTTCCTCTCATCAACGAGACTACTAAACTGTTCTCGAAATTTGCATATTGAACTTTGGTTAGAAGCAAGAAGCCTGACAAAAAAATCGACTTTTTTGGCAAAGCCCCAATTTTTGTGCCGATACCAGATTCGCATTCCCCAACCTTCAGGCATCTCGAAAATACTACCATATATAGGTCTACGATCAACCCTACCAAAGTTACACTCGATTTTCTAACGCTGACAAGCGGTCAAAATTTTGTTCTCCCATAGTTAAGGACAAAAATTCATTCAAGATCGAACACATGGGGGTTTTTTCCTCCAATCAATTTCAGCTTCACGGTTCTATGTTATTTCGGACATGCTGAATCCAGCGATCACATTGGTTTTGCTCTACCACTTTGATTTCTGCTAGAAATTTGACCTCGAAGTTAGGGTGTCCACCCAAATTTCATGAAAAGCCTTACCCAACGTATCTTGCGTGACCCTGGTCGAAACCCCATACATGTATATATGGATCTGTTCCTCTCATCAACGAGACTACTAAACTGTTCTCGAAATTTGCATATTGAACTTAATTTAGAAGCAAGAAGCCTGACAAAAATATCGACTTTTTTGGCAAAGCGCCAATTTTTGTGCCGATACCAGATTCGGATTCCCCAGCCTTCAGGCATCTCGAAAATACTATCGTTGATGGGTCTACAGTCAACGCTACCAGAGTTACGGTCGATTTTCTAACGCTGACAAGCGGTCGAAATTTTGCTCTCCCATAGTTAAGCACAAAAATTCATTCAAGATCGAACACATGGGGGTTTTTTCCTCCAACCAATTTCAGCTTCACGGTTCTATATTATTTCGGACATGCTGAATCCAGCGGTCACACTGGTTTTGCTCTACAACTTTGATTTTTGCTAGAAATTTGGCCTCGAAGTTAGGGTGTCCACCTGAATTTTAGAAAGTGTTGTCGTCTTGTCGGCACAAGAAAATCGACTGTAGCTCTGGTAGAGTTGATCGTAGACCCATATATAGTAGTATTTTCGAGATGCCTGAAGGTTGAGGAATCCGAATCTGGTATCGGCATAAAAATTGGCGCTTTGCCAAAAAAGTCGATTTTTTTGTCAGGCCCCTTTCTTATAAGCAAAGTACAATATGCAAATTTCGAGAACAGTATAGTAATCTCGTTGATGAGAGGAACAGATCCATATACACATGTATGAGGTTTCGACCAGGGCCACACAAGATACGTTGGGCTATGCCTTTCTGAAATTCAGGTGGACACCCTAACTTCGAGGTCAAATTTCTAGCAAAAATCGAAGTCGGAGAGCAAAACCAGTGTGACCGCTGGATTCAGCATGTCCGAAATAATATAGAAACGTGAAGCTGAAATTGGTTGGAAGGAAAAAACCCCCATGTGTTCGATCTTGAATGAATTTTTGTGCTTAACTATGGGAGAGCAAGATTTTGACCGCATGTCAGCGTTAGAAACTCGAGTGTAACTTTGGTACGGTTGATCGTAGATCCATATATGGTAGTATTTTCGAGATGCCTGAAGGTTGGGGAATGCGAATCTGGTATCGGCACAAAAATTTGCGCTTTGCCAAAAAAGTCGAATTTTTTGTCAGGCTTCTTGCTTCTAAATTAAGTTCAATATGCAAATTTCGAGAACAGTTTAGTAGTCTCGTTGATGAGAGGAACAGATCCATATATACATGTATGGGGTTCACACTACGCATAAATTCGGGACACTGCCAGATGCACCCAGCGCCAAAGATTTTTGAACAGACTTTAGTCATTAGGAGCAATTTTGCATCAATGATAACAAGATGTTATGAATAATTAATGCTTAGCCTTAGAGGGCTGCTGACGCGCAGTTCTGGCTGCTGGCGTGGCACGTTCATTAAATAAACGGCTAAAATTCGCAATTTTAAGCAGTCGAACAGCTAGAAAGCTAGAAACTAGAAGTTTAGGAGCTAGAAACAAATTTAAAATGAGAAAAAAGCTGCTAAAAATCACGGATTTGCTTCAAATTATCAGCCGCGAAAAGGTCAAGTTCGGTTACCAAAAAGCTTTTACGTGACAGTACCATATATTGTCGTGGACACTCACGAGCTATAAGCCTACGGTGGGGTGTCATAGGCTTTAAACTTGGTAGGGTTGATTGGTCGGCGCGCAGTTGAGTGGGCGTGGCCTATTTGTTTATTGCCGGAACGCATTTCTGGAACATTCTATGTACAAAGTATAGGCGCGCCTTTGTTGTTTCTAGAACTTTCTATGCCTCGCCTCCTATTGGCTGGTGGGTGGGGCTTTCTAGAACTTTCTAAGTATTGCGTTAGGAAAGACTGGCTGCAACTGCAAACAGAGTTACTTTTTTGGCATTGCAAGGATATGATTGATAGACATACCTTCAGTTTTTCTTGTAGTAGTCGTTTTGCTTGATGATCCTGTAGTTGTGTTGCCTAAACAAAAGACGTCCGTTAAACAAGACTAACAGCTGATATGCATCGTCTCTGTCTGTTCATCATTGACCAATTTGAAGGTTGGCTTCTACAATTGAAGCGTTCAGACGAAGAAATGCCTCAGTCCACTTTTTGAAAAATTTCACTTCTACTTGGCAGCACAATCCCCTAACTATAGATATGTTCAATACAAATTATTTCATCTGAAAACATAAGTTACACCAACGCAATTTTTAACAGTGCCCGAAATTCAGTTGAAGAAAAGCCTATGTAAGTTCAAGTCAAGAAAGCAAACCCACAAAAATTCTGTAAATTTAAGCGGTCAGACGAAGAAATGCATCAGTCCACTTTCTAAAAAATTGAGTTCTACTCGTCAGCACAATCCCCTAACTACAGACATGTTCAATCTGAAAACATTCTATGTCATAAGTTACACCAACGCAATTTTTTTAACAGTGCTCGAAATTAATTTGAAGAAAAGGCTAAGTCCAGGTCAAGAGCCTCAATATTCACACTCAAAATTAAAACATTGACCTAGACAGCTGAAAGTTGATACAATAATATGTAGTATAGCCGACTTATCAAACCCCTGAAAAAGAATCCCAGATTTGATGCTTCAATTCGAAGATATACAGTAATCGGGCTGCCTAACTATTTGGATCAAAATTTCGAATTTGAGGTTCTGGCTTAGTAATCAGGATTTAGACTTAAAAATCGGGGGTTTAAGAGTACTTTTTGACTACTTTAAGAAGCATCGGTCGAATTGGGTTTTTGAAAAATAAATTTTTCGACCCCCTTTCGGCCCAAATAGCTTATCTGTAACCCCTAAAATGTATGCTCCATATTTCAGATTATTGTAGCGCTATCCTTAAGCTATAGAAAGGTACAAAGAATGCCTTCAGGTTCTGGAGTAAATTAGCTAGCGGCTGAAAATCGCAAACTTTTCCATAATTTACTAAGGTTGATAAAATTTTGAAATAAAATTTTTCATTCAATAATCATTATTTAGACTTTAAAATCGGGGGCCTTAGAGTACTGATAGACTAGTTTAAGAAACTTTGACCGAATGCCACTTTTGAAGACTAAAAAGACCGAATGCCGCTTTTGAAGACTAAAAGGTTTTACATTTCACATTATTTGATATGTCGGTGGTCAGGTGGTTATTAGGTGTGCGCGAAGAGAGAGCGGAATCAACAACACACGGTCTTTACTATAGTCGACCGGTCAACAGGTTTAGCATTACACTAGACTGGCTCCAGCCTGTGCTGAGGCCAGGTTGCTGTGGCCCACTAATAATAGCAACAGTGTGCCGAGGCATGTCTGATAACTGCACGTACACACAAAGCGGGCGCAGCAACAACCTATGCTGTATGCGGCGATACATCAACCACCCCTCTCCTTTAAATGTGATCAAAGTATCAAGGGTAGTCGCTGGGAGAGTAGCGGCGTGGCTGACATCCCTTGGTGGCCCTTTGCGATCGGCGTGGCAAAACTGGAGATGCTTGTTGAACTCTCTGGGGTTCTGCAGTGCACTCAGGCGCGATATCCTGTGGTTCCTCATCATAGACCCACCTCATGCGACGCGCATTCCAGAGTTGACCAACAGTGAGCGGCTCTGACCACGGACTGCGCCCTTTGAGTGTGTGAGGCCGTTTGACATGTACTCTGTCACCGATCTGGTAAGGCCCTCTTCTGTGGATTGCGATGGCTTTTTCTGACTGGGTCTCACTGCTTTTGTTTTCTTCCTGAGCGGCTTGCGTTCTCTCTTCCCTCCTCCTTCTTGAGTGCACAACTTCGAAATCCAAATGAAATTTGCATCCAAAGAAGAGCTCTGCAGGTGAAGGAGCATTGCTTGCATGTGCCATTGCTCAGAAATGCGTGAGCAGTTCCAGCAAACCATCGAACCATGGCAGTTGTCCTTTTGCGAACGTCTGCACTCTATGCTTGAGGTAGCGATTGAACACTTCCACAAAAGCAGACATGGGCAAGGGGGGGGGGGGGCCCCCCAGGGCGCACCCCCCCACCGCCGCCCCCCCCAAGGGATTTTGGGGAGAATTTGGAAAGGAAAATAAGGAAAAAAGAGGCCTGGAAGAGGCGTACATGGAGCTCAGAATAGCTAATTTTTACTTATTTTAATGAAAAATAAGGCAAAAAACCCTGATTTTCGCCAAAAATCGAACGTTTTGGGGGTTAGCGATTGCAGCCCATGTCTGCACAAAAGCATTCTGCTGTGGACAGTAGACTGGCGTCAACTGGTGCAGAATATCGCGGCATTCCAAAAACCGCTTGAAGAGTGTAGACACAAACTGTGGCCCATTGTCAGATATCAACTTGGCTGGATTCCCATAGCAACTGAAGACTTCTGCCAACCACTTAGTAATTTTACCAGCTGTGATGTCAGTTGTGCAGAGCAGCTCAGGGAAACGCGACTAGTGATCGATGATGACAACAATGTACTGCTGGTGCTTCAGTGCGTCAACAAATGGACCAGTGATGTCAATCGAAACTTCCTCCCATGGTTTGTCCGGGACATGGAGGTGCATGGCAGGCATGTGCACTTTTGGGTCAGACTTTCCAGAGTCTTGACATGGTGCACAATGTTGCACGAACGCTTCTGCTTCTTTGTCCATCCCTGGCCACCAGTATGTTTCTCATAGCTTCCATTTGAAGCGAACGATGCCAGAATGACCACTGTGTGCTCTTGTCAGGAGAGTTTTGCGCATGGAACTTGGAATGAGTATTCGGCACTTGTCGCCACGGACTATGCAACCCTCTTCCACTGAGAGTTCATTGCGCAGCTTATAGAACTCTACCACTGAGATTGGCACTTTGTTGCGATTCTGCAGCCAGCCTTCTGCAATGAAGCGCATGACTTCTTTGAGTACTGGATCCTCTCTGGTGCTGGCACGAAATTTTGCAACTGACAGACCCATTGAATTGACTTGCTCATTGACTGCCTTTATTCCATCAAAATTGGTCAGCTTCTGCTTGGCTGAGTGCAGTGGAGTGTTCGCAAAATCATGCAGAAATTGCGACCAAGTGATACCCATGATGTCTGAACAGCTGTCAGCTTCCGCTGTAACTATCGCTGACTGTCCAAAGTCAGAGGCGATGTGTACGGTACCAGTGAAAGACTTGGCCAAAGTGCTACCAATGACATGCACACGTCTCCTTCTTCTTTTGGGTTGCGAATGGACAGCTTTGGTCTGCTTGACACCATTCTGCCCCTCATCTCGGAGTTTCTTGTAACAGCATTGCTTGAAATGATTCAGCTTATGGCAGTAGGTGCACTTCTTCCCTCTGGCAGGACACTCTGAATCACCATTGTGACCCAGGTGACCGCACGCTTTGCAAGCTGCATGTGATGCTGATTCTCCCTTCTTTGAATGAGATGTGCATGGAGGCTTTCCATAACCTCTCTGATGCTGTTGTTGTACTTGCTGCTGAGTTTTCGCGACCTTGCTTGTACCCGGGGCTTGTAGGTGCGAGACATCCTGTTTTGATCACTCATCGGCAAGTGCAACATCGGTGAACTTCTTCAGGTCAACTGTATCTTCTGTGAGCAGTTTCTGTTGAGCTTCTTTGCTGGCGATTCCCTTGCACAGTTGGACCGCTAACAGGAAGTCTGCGAGATCAGTTACCAAAACCTGACCTTGAACTCCCTCTTGCACAGGAAACGTGTTCATACAGTCTGCCATCAATGCCCTGAGCGCGAGTACATACTCATCAACCGACTCACTGGAGTGTTGACATCGCGTGCCAAAATCGAAGTGGGCCCGAACTGCATTGACAGGCTTGTGGAAGATTGACTGAGCAGCACTGAGGTAGTTATTGAACGTCATCTCTTGTTCTTTGTTGTAGTCTGGGTGCGCAGAGAAGAGTGTGTGGGCGTAGTCTCCCAACAACTGCAACATCAGATTCTTCTCCATGTCTGTCATCTTTCCATTGTCTGGCAGTCCGGTGTTGTACATCACGAAAGACGCACGCAATGACCTCTCCCACTGAGGTCACGAGACTTGGGGCTGCTCCCCGCAGAGCGGCCAGTACTCTTTCGGCTGAATGGCAGCTAGTTTTCGCGCAGCAGCAGCCATTGAAAACACAGCAATTGCCATGGCAGGTCATTGCGGAAACAGCAAACAGTTAGTTACACAACAAGTGCAAACAGTTACCGCACAGTTTGCGACCCAAATGCTGCTGAATTTCGCCGGGAAATGAACACAATTTATTGCCCAAGTCGGCAGTCCAAAGTCGCAGCAAAATTGCACGCAAATGGCAGGCGCACAAATGTAGGCAAGTCCGGTCCACATTGCAGGCACAGAACAGTTCAATGGCTGTAGATGCAGGGGCAAAAATGGACGTTCGGCAACTCGCTAGCATGGTGCGGTTGTTTAGCAACGAAAGTCAGTTCAAATTCGTCAGAATTTGGCGCACAAATCGACGCATAAAAGTTCGAATGAGGTAGACACTGCGTCGCCAGTTTGATATGTCGGTGGTCGGGTGGTTATTAGGTGTGCGC